>NW_021024635.1:242847-357623 GCF_004153795.1 Camellia sinensis | reverse complement strand
TTTGCTGCAACAGAGAGCAATAGAGCCAAGACAATGTATTTGGCAAGAAATATGTGTACTACCACCCTCCTCATCATGTCTCAAGCTCAAAGGAGTGTGGTACTTGGCTCTCAAGCCACCAATCAAGCATCTCAATGCATGATGGCCGAAGAACCAAGCTTGTACAAGCTTAGTGAATGCGCATATAAGACTCAAAGTGCCTCCACCCTATCATGCATGATCAAGGGTGTCAGTGACCAAGAAATGCAGCACGTTTCATCACTTTGAGTATGAAACGTCTCACATTTCTTGTGTTTGGATTAACGTCCAATCCAAACACATGCAATGTAATACACATATGTTATCTTGCTCATGTTTTACTTGTCCACTTCTTGTTTACTCATTTACATTACCAAACCATTCCTTAATTGATTTGGTCCAATGTGAAAGTCTTCTAATGAGAGAAGGATTAACCAAAAGAATGGCTTAAGGCATGCGAGAGATCGTTCCTTTGGCTAGGTGGAATCCTCATAAGAGGGTTAAAGCCATTTAAACACGAATTCTATCAAGCTTAAACACAAGCACAAGGTAAACCACCCCTCAAAACAAATCAAAAGTGAAGAAATGTGGGAGGTGGCAGAATTTTGGTGCTAAGGTGGCATGAAAAACAACACTCTAACATGCAAACAACTCATGTACAACATGTTAGGGGACTTAAGCATTGAAACTAGCAAAGGACACAACACTAGAGGCATGCAATACAATGCTCAAATGGCCAAACCTGCCTTAGATAGACCTCAAACATGCTAAAACAGTGGCCAAAATGTGCTGAAATTAAAGCACGAAAGAGTGGAAGATCATGAGCACATATTGGCTCACAGGCAAGGCATAAGGCACAACTCTCAAAAACCATTAAAGATTGATATATGTGAGAGTGTGAAAGAGGTATATGCGCCGTAATCACATGCTAAATGATGTCATCTCATGCAAACAACTCAAATAAAGCATGCTAAGAGCCTTAAAACACAAAGCTAGTATGGGCCATTCACTCTATAGCTATACAAAGCGAAGCACAAGTGACCAAGACCACTTGAAATAGAGTTAAGGCATGCTAAATCAAAGCCAAAAAAAAATATGCTGGAGTCAAGATAACACAAGCTAGAATGATAGGCTAAATCATTAAGCACACTAGGCTAGTAAGCAAGATTCCACTACAAGTGTAAGAAACAAAGAAGAGGTGCTCCAACTAGCCAAAAATAGAGTTATAACATGTTAAAATATAGCCTAAAACATGTTTGAACTAAGCTAGCATAAGCCATAAAAAGATGCTACTTTGTAGTGCTAACAAGGCTTGGCAGAGAAGGACAAGGAGGGGAGGCCATCTCCTCCCATTTTGGACCTCAAAACAAACTTTCTACCACTGAAATTCCCCTAGAATTCAGTGGTCAAAAGGCCAAAACAAGATTGTTTGAAGGGCCTTAAAAGATGGCACAAAGCTCAGCAAATAAGCAACAGAGGAGGGTGGACCACCCTAACTCCAAAAAGGCCTCAATCTACTGTTTTTAACACTTAAAAACAGAGGTTTTTGTAGTTGACAATTAGGCCAAAACAGCATGCAAAGGTGGCCCAAACTAGTGTACAAAAACAAGCTTAAAGGGGGTAAATCCTTACCCTTGAAGCACAATAGCAAAATAGCCTCAACTTTGAGCTAAAACCAGCTTTGAGAGCTCAAATAAGACATCCAAGAACCTCAGCAACAAGGTAGAGGCGTTTGGTCTAGGGTCTCTTTGCAAGACTGTAGGAAATTCTCACTTCTAAGCACAATATAGGAAGAGAGAGATTTCTAGAGAGAGAGACTGAAATTTTGCTCACAAAATTATAGAGAGAGAGAGAGAGAGAGAGAGAGAGATCTTAGAGAGAGAAGCTCCCAAATTTTCCAGCCATCCAATATATGAGATATGGCCTCTATATATAGAAAAAAAAAAGGGCATTTTGCCGAAATATCTGATTACAAGACAGTTGGAGCTTGTGTAGAACAGCTAGAGGGAAAAGATCTGCAAAATATATGAGTTTGGGACACTAGTCACCGGTCAGCTACTTCACGTGGTCGATCGGCCACTTGTCTTTCCGGTTGGCTACTTGTGGTGGCCGGTTGGCCACTAAAAATTTGCTTCCAGGCCCGACTTCAAACGGGTATAACTCATTCATCTAGACTCCTTTTCAGGTCATTCTTGAGCCTAAACTGTAGCCCCAGAAGTTTTCTTTCCAATGTGGAGACCCCATATCAAAATTCCAAGTATTCTAAGAGACATACCTCTTTTAGTGAAGGCTGCTCAGTTTCGGTCCAACCGGATCAATGCCCAACTTCAACCAACCATATCTCCCTCATCTGGCCTCGGCTTGAGAAGATTCTTGAGTGCAAAATGAAGCCCCAGAAGTATTCTTTCCAATGGTGATGTCCTCATAGCAGAAATCCAAGTGTACAAATGGATAGGCCCAATTTAGTGAGGGTTGCTCGACTCTCTCTTAACGGTTCATGCCCATCTTCTTCTCCAAATTGGTTTCTTCACTCTCCTCCAATTTAGCTCAACTCCAAACTTCTAAACAAGATATTTTAAAGATTTTTTTCAAATAGTTCACTTCTCCTTCATTTATTCCACTTTGCCCTCGCTTGGTTTACCAAAAAGCGGAATATTTAACAAAATGCGAACGTCGAAACATCGTAAGAACTTTGTTCAAAAATATTTTGAAAGAGAGGGTTTTAAGGTCTAAAATCTTTTTGGTCCAAAAATGGGGTGTGAGGTTTGGATTTGACACTCTCCTTGCCAAAGAACTCAAACATTTGCATAGCATAGCCGACACCATCAAGTAAGCAATCAGTAGTGCCCAAGTCTTAAAGGCGGTCAAAAATGGGGTGTGTACAATTGCCCCTCTTTGACAAAACTCAAAGTAATGAAATGACGTGAGTGAATGTCAAAGCCCAGAGACGACCCATTTTTGACAAGGCTGAAAACTTGGACAAATAAACAAAATGCAGAGGCAGAAACAAATGGTTGCGCCCATAAGTTGCCTATGCATCCCTTTGCAAGGAATCAAACCAGCGTAGTTCAGGGGCAGGATGCGAATGATACACAATGTAACAAAACAATGTGAATGATACACAATGCAATGCAATAATCAAGCCACACGCAGTGCAAAACCACACAAATATCATAAAGGGATGGAGATGCAGAATCAACCTACGTTTAACATAGAAAAGGTGCCGGAAACCTCGAACCACAATTCTCTTAGTGGAATAGGCGTGTGCACATGTAGAACTGTGTGTTTCACAGAAAGAATACAGAGTACAAGTAATTGGGTGGGATGATATAAGTGAGGAATGACCTGTTGAGGAAAAATTGTGATCCTACATGCTAAAAGCAACGAAACAAAGTACAATACAATAGATGCAGTGAATAAGCCGCGCGGCCAAACCATATCTTGCCTAGAAAAGGCATAAACACAAAACAGACCGCGTCTAACACAGAAAAGGTGCCGACATGCTCAGACTACAATTCTCTTAGTGGAATAGGCGCGTACACATTATCTCAGAACCATGCTTCAACAAAGAAAAGTATGAGCACATGCCAGACTAAGCTTAACATGGAAAGGACAGTATGATAAAACAATGCAGTAGATGCATGCAATAGATGCTATATGCAATGCGATAGATGTTATGCAACACTTGTGATAGATACGATGATGCAGCTAGGAAGTGATGCTCTTGAAAGTACCTTACAGGGGTAATTGGTGATGACTCACCTTATGCTGCCGTGGATCTTCCTCTTTTCCTTGGTTGAACTACAGGTACTACTTTTCTCCCTGACTATGGTCGCAGCTTTCCCTATTCTCTAACAGGGTGATAGACTAGGTTGGTTCAGCAACTAGAATCGAGGCGCATACCCGTTACCTCAACCTATGGGGCTTCCATACAGATTTCAAGCTGGGGATACGGCCCTAGGTATTTAAACCAGACTTTAGTCTCGAAAATCCCGAACCTTTGCGTTCTAGGCATCAGCCATTCGAACTCTAGTTTCCATCGTCTCAGCTGATCTCCTGGGAACTCAACGCAAACACAAGCAGGTGGCTATACCAAACCACCGAAAGTTGTTCGAGCACAACAAACACCAAAGGTATTACGCCTTTAGAGGATTTAAGGTCTCCTAGACCAAGTGAGTGCACAAGACAGTGCAATGCAAAGTGAATGCACAAAACAGTGCTATATAGGGGCACAAAACAATGTTATATAAGGGCACAAAATAGTGTGATGCGGGTGCACAAGAAAATCTGAGTGAGAATGAATGCACAAGACAATGCGATGCAAGGAATGCACAAAACAGTGTCATACAGGGGCACAAGATAAAGCGATGCGCTAGACAACACGAACAATTTGAAATGCACTAAACAGTGCGATGCGCTAAACAACGCGAACAATTTGAAATGCACTAAAAACTGCGATGCGCTAAACAGCGCGAATAATTGGGGTGCGCAAGATAGCGCGAATACAATGCACTAATGAGTGCAGGTAAGGTGCGCAAGAAAGCGCGATGCACTGCACTAACAAGTGTAGGTAAGGTGCAGAAGGTAATTTAGCATCATTGCTTCTGACTAGGAAGATATTCCCTAAGCACTTTGGATCAGAGGTCGAAGACTTCATCGATCCGAAGATCTAATAGTTGGACAACCATTGTTCATTTCATTACCCCCAATTACTAGACGAAGGTCAGTTAGGCGCAGTTTATCAGTACAACGGTTACCAGATCACCAGTCCTTATCCACCCCACTAATGAGTAGTCGGCTGAGGTTTTCGTTTCTGTCGCAGAGAGAGATATACCTGTTGTTCAGTTAGATCAACACCTTATGGAAAATATGGAGGACATGATGCGTTAGCACCAAGAGACTATGCAAGCCATGCAGCAGGATGTCGCTCGCCAGGCAGAGTTCGCCGCGCGTCAGGCAGAGGTTATGGCTCAACAAACAGAGTTGATTGCCGGACTTCAGCAACAGCAACAACCACAGCAAGCCGGAGCATCTACTTCGCATCCACCCCCACCCTCACCTAGAGTTCCAACACTCGGGGAGACTGCATACATCCAGGAAAACACGGACGTTCCAATGGGGCTAGTTCCACCCCTAATCCTACCTCAGCTGTCCAAAGCACCGGCTAATATAGTGGATACACCGTTTAAGTTTGAGGTGGATCCAACAGCGTTGAAAGTAAGAAAGTTAGAAAAGCTATTCAAAAAAGCTCAAGGTATTAATTCCATTCTGGACATAGAGGATGGATACACCGATTCGGCGGTGACTTTGCCAAACCGGTTCAAGATGCCACATATAGACCGATTTGACGGTTCTAGGGATCCCATGGTACATCTTCGGTTGTTCTCAGATATCCTAAGGCCAATGGGCCTCTCCAGATTGCAAAAGCTTTTCCTCTTCAGCCGGACCCTGTCGGGTGTTGCGGCTATTTAGTACACAAAGCTGGACGACTCTGTCAAGAGAAGCTGGGAGGAGATGGCTGAGGCCTTTATAGCTCAATACTCCTACAACACGTAGATCGAGATCACAACTCATGATCTCGAGACAACTAGACACTTGCCAAAAGAGGGCTTCTCCGACTTCGCAACCCGTTAGAAGGCCAAAGCTTCTATGATGACCATCAGGTCGATCGACAAATATCAGATACAGATGGTTGTGCGCAACCTCTAACCTAAACTAATGTAAAAGATGATCGTCTTACCCCTTCCCACTTTTACGGATTTACATGAGATTGGGGTACAGATTGAGGACGCTATGAAGCAAGGTCTGATTGACCACGAGAGAGAGCAGCCTAAGAGGGCATTTACCCGCAGTTTGAATGCAAGAACGAGTAGTGCTGTAGCTGCCAGAACTTTCGATGTGGGCATGGTCACTACCACCACTCCAAAAACAGCCAATCCTTTTGCTGGTACTTCCACTTCAAACCCCCAAACTCCGAACTATCCACCCCGAGGCAAGAGGGTTTTCACATCGCTGTATATGCCTTTGTCCAATGCTCTGGGTGTCTTACTCAAAAAAAGACATCTAAAACCGTTAGAACAACGGCCTGTACCCGATCATCTCCCTCTAAAGAATGACTCGACTAAATAATGTACCTTTCACCAAAAGCATCTTCACGACACCAACCAGTGCTTCAGACTTCATCATGAGATTCAAGATATCATCGATAACAAGGTGATTGCGCCACCACAAAAGCTAAATGTCACCACTAACCCACTCCCACCACATAACCAAGCTCCACTTCCCAAACACATCAACCTGATCCAAACCGTGGCCATTCCATATGACCCAAGCATATATATCACGCCTTCCCACCTACTCAAGCCTGAGGTGTTCATCACAGAACGCACAGACTTGTGCATGTTGAGCACCTCCCTAACCCAACCCGAACCGGTGGTTGTGACTATCGAAGACAGAACTGGGATAACTTTGGGGGCAGATGGCAGTGATGATTCAAAGCGTGAGGGATTTGTGAGCTTTGCATATAACCTGAGTGGTTACATCACATCAACAGACCAAGCTAAGTCCAGGGTAAAGTTGCCAGTTGGGACAAAGATCAATGTGGTTCGGGAGGATGGACCTAGTCAAGGGTTAGATGACCTAGCAAAGCTGGAAGAGGACATTGCTAACCTTTAGTTCTTCAATGAACAAGATCTGGGGGACGTGGCTGTTAGCTGGTTTGATCTGGATGGATCGACAGAAAATACAGGGTGGCTCAGTGACGAGCTAGATGTTGTTGAGACACCTCAGCCAGAATAGGGACCGTCAGGAATGAGAACAACAGCAGTGGCCGAAATGGCCGAGAAACAAGAAGCATCGCCGAAGAGCACCGGTGTAAAGAATTTTGCTCGGGATCCGAGCAATTTGTGTATAGTAGGCCTTGAACAAGAGGCTGCATTGAAGCATCTTGAGCAAAAAAAAAATCAAGGATCTTGAGAGGGCTAGAAAGACCAAAGCCCCTATGGGGACGGAATGTGCTGAGAGCACAGGAACAGTTGCAACGGAACGGGACAGCTGCCCGTCGATTGCCGACGGGATGTGGTGGGAAGACGACGACTTACATCTTGCCCACACTGATGAAGATTGGGGCTAGAACCAACCAGATGACACTTGGTACATTGAGGAGGTTGACCACATGAACAAGAGTGGGCGGTATTTCAAGCCCCCACAATTGGATCAACCAGAGGCATCCGGAAAGGACAAAGAAGTAGAGAGGCAGAAGGAAAAACTGCTCGTGGAGGAGGCTGTATTGAAACAGCTTAAGAAAATCCAAGCAGACATCTCCATTTGGGGACTGCTTATGGCCTTAAGGGTTCGCAGAGAGGCCGTCCTTACGGCCATGGATAGGGCCAAACTTTCAATCGATACAACTCCGGAGCAGCTGATAGGGCTGGTTTTCCCGGGTGGAACTTCACCAACCCTTACCTTCACTGACAAGGAACTGCTGCCCGAGGCCTTGGATCATAACAAACCACTCTATATCTCTGTCGAGTGTAGAGAGAAATAGATACCAGTGGTTCTTATGGACACGGGATCTGCTATCAATGTGTGTCCATCGAGAACGACATATGCTATCGAGTTGAAGTCCGTGGATTTTGTGCCTACGACCCAGGTGATACGGGCTTATGATAATACCAGCCGAGAGGTGATGGGGACTATACGGATTCGAACTCAGGTTGGTCCAGGGCAACATGATATTGATTTTCATGCCTTAGATGTCCCGGCCACCTTCAATCTACTCCTGGGGCGGCCGTGGCTGCACCAGGTGAAGGTTGTCTCTTCCACCCTACACCAAATGTTGAAGTAACCCCACGGGAAGGGGGTGGCAATCTTTTTTGGAAATTCTTCAATCCATCTGTCACCAAAGGTTTCTACACTAGTTCTGGAGATTGAGCATGGCGCAGAGGATGTGTTTTTGTCAGGATTTACCCTAGCCGAGGCATGGGTTGTACAGAACATGCTAGCTGTTGATGAGGGGCTATACGTTAGTGCACGGTCTGTCTACCTTATGAACAAGCTTCACCACATCCCCATGATGGGATTAGGGTGAAGTGGCCGAAAGGGCATTGCAGTATCGGCCGAAGTGCCGCACAGCCCATATAACTTTGGCTTAGGTTATCTGCCTACCAAAGAGGATTGAGCGAGGAAAGGAAGAGAGATGGCTGGAAGAGCCGGGGCAAAGCAGGCTAGGAGGCATTATGAGTTGGTGCACTAACCTATCTAGGGGACCCTGAATGGACGCTTTGTCCGAGAGGGGGCAGACTTCTCGTTCTGCGGCTTTTCAGAGCCATAGTTGAATGTAGAGAGGCGGCGCTCGCCGAGATTTGAGATTTTCTTTGACTTGCAGTTGTTCGAGGATGAAGTTACCGAAAAGCAAACTGACCCACCAGCTGAGGCTGAGCAGTGCAAGGAGGAGGATTCGAAGAGCACAGAAATTGAGATGGGGGTAACACTGGCTTGCCTACTCTCAGATCCTCAGATCGTACCGGAGTACTTGGGGGATAACTTCTCAATTTCTATGATCGGGAATAAAGTGGCTGTGGGCCCATCTTCAAACATTCTAGATGCATTCACCACACCCTCCCTCATCTAGAAATAGGAGGAGGGCGTTTTATCGAGCAGCACCGGGTTAGGTAGTGAGCCGGAATCAGATTCCACTGAGTTTGTGGAGTCAGAATCAGATTCTAGCTCGTCTGAGTCTGAGTCCATTATTCTTGGGGGTGATAACTCGAATGCCACTGTCCTATCCAGGTCGTCTTTTTCTTTTTCCTTTGAGTCTATTGTAACAGAGGAATCAGGCGGACTGGATGTTATTAATGAGAATGGTACGGCTGTGGCTTCCGAGTACTTTTTTGTGCCTTTAATTTATTGCATTAATCAAGGCTTTCAAAATTTTGATGAAAACAACGAGGAAGAAATTCTTCCAGTTTTACAACGTTTGATTGATCAAGAGTAGGAGAGGTTTGTAAAACCCTTGGTTGATGAAATCACCACAACTGATGTCGGTATTGAGAAGGACCCGCGGCTGGTCCAGATCGTGTCCACGTTGTCTTCGGAGGAGCACGAGCGCTTAGTCGTTTTACTAAAAGATTTCAAAGGTGTTTTCGTGTGGTCCTACGAAGACATTCCTGGAATCGATCTTGAGATTGTACAGCACCGGATCCCTCTTGACCCAGAGGCCCCACCCATTAAGCAGAAGCTCCGAAGAATTCCCCCGGACTGGGCTCTAAAAATCAAAGAAGAGGTCACCAAGCAGATTGATGCAGGATTCCTGTTGGTATCTAAATACCCTACTTGGTTGGCCAATATAGTTCTGGTGCTGAAGAAGGACGAAAGAAACAAAGCCAGTCCGAAGGACGACTTTCCTCTACCGCATATTGACGAATTAGTGGACTTCACTGCTGGGCAGGCGCTGCTCTCGTTCACGGATGCATTTTCAGGCTACAATCAATTTTTTATGGCACCCGAAGACAGGGAGAAGACTGCTTTCACTACCCTATGGGGAACCTATTGTTATATGGTGATGCCATTTGGGTTGAAGAATGCTGGGGCTATGTATCAACGGGTTGTGACCACAATTTGGCACGATATGATCCATAATGAGGTTGAGGTGTACGTGGACAAAATGATTGTCAAGTTCAATCAATGAGAGGGCCACTACACCGCCTTATAGAAATTCTTCCCACGGATCAGAGAGTATCGGTTGTGGCTGAATCCTCTGAAATGTACATTTGGTGTTACAGCAAGGAAAATGTGGGGGTTCTTGATCACACAAAGAGGTATCGAAGTCGATCTTCCAAAATCAAGGCCATCCTAGAAATGCCACCACCGAGGATTGAAAATGAGGTACGAGGCTTTCTGGGTAAAGTGCAATTCATAAGACGGATTATTGCAAAATTAACCTTGACTTGTGAACCACTGTTTGGTCTCTTGAAGAAAGGAAAGAAGTTCCAATGGGACGACCGATGCCAAGTTACTTTTGAGAAGAGCAAACAATGTCAACAGAACCCACCTATGTTGTCACCGTCTGACTCGGGGAAACCGTTGATTCTGTACCTATCAGCGACCGAAACGACAAGGGGCTGCATGCTTGCACAGGAATCTAAGGACAAAATGGAGAAGGCTATCTACTAACTGAGCAAGAAAATGCTGGATTACGATACCCGCTACACTATGCTGGAGAAAGCTTGTCTGGCCTTGGTATGGGCTACCCAGAAGCAGAGGCACTACCTATTAGCTCACTCTGTAATACTGGTTTCGAGATTACATCCCATCAAATATCTCTTCGAGAAACCAGCACTTACGGGTAGGTTAGCCTGTTGGTTGTTTCTGCTTTCCGAATTTGATCTGAAGTACATCACGCACAAGTCAATGGAAGGGAGAGCGGTAGCGGAGTTCCTAGCCGACCACCCAGTTAAAGGGGATGAAGCAGTTGAGTATCTACTCCCAGACGAGGCCATTCTGTATGTAGAAGAAGTGACTTGGACGATGTACTTTGACGGAGCGTCAAACCAGTACGGGTATGGGATACGGGTGTTGTTGATAGCACCTGACAATTCCCGTATACCTCTAGCATTCAAACTCCGATTCAAAGTGTTGAACAATGAGGTAGAATATGAGGCATGTATTGCTGGACTAGAAGCCACCCTGGAACTAGGGGCAAAACGGTTGGATGTCATCAAGGAGTCGAACCTTGTTGTATCTCAAGCTAAAGGAGATTGGAAAGGTAAAAAAGAAAAGATGTGAATCTATTACCAGACCTTGGATGTTCTGATTCCTCGGTTTGAAAAACTAAACTTCGCTCATCTATTAAGACAGAACAACAGCTTCAATGATTCACTAGCAACTCTATCTTCTATGATAGACATCTCTTCGGAGTCCGGATGTATTTGATCATCATCGAACAGAAATTCGTGCCGGCCTACGAGCTGATTGCTGCCATAGATGAGGTACAAGATGAGAATCCTTGGCATTACGACATTTGGAACTTCTTGGAAAAGGAGGTGTATCCACTAGGGGCAAATGCTAAACTTAAGAGGACAATTCGAAGAATGGCTGCTCAGTTCATCGTCTGCGGGGGTAAACTGTACAAGAGGGGTAATCTCGGGATACATAAGCTATGTGTTGATGTTGAAGAATCCAAGGGCCTGATGGAGGCCATCCATGGAGGAGAATGCGGAGCGCACATGAGCGGGGTGATGCTAGCCCGGAAGATCCTTATACAGGGTTATTACTGGTCAACCATGGAGAAGGATTGTATTGGCTTTGTTTGGCGATGCCACAAGCGTCAGATCCATGCAAACTGGATGAACATTCCACCGTCGAAGCTGTATAACATGACTTCGCCATGGCCATTTTCAGTCTAGGGATTGATGTGATTGGGGTTGTCACTCCGAAGGGGTCCAACGGGCATGAGTACATTCTAGTAGCGATAGAATACTTCATGAAGTGGGTTGAGGCCCAATCTTATGCGGTGTTAAAGGCATCGCATGTCGGTAAGCTCATCAGGAACAACATCATCTGTCGCTATGGGGTCCCGAATGAGATTATTTCGGATAATAGTTCCCACTTCAAGAAGGAGGTGATCGACTTGTTGGAGAAGTACAACGTGGCTTTTTATAAGTCATCTACATATCTGCCGCAAACCAACGGTGTAGTTGAGGCCGCCAACAAGAACATCAAGCACATTCTGCAGAAGATGGTGGAAACCTGCAGGGACTGGCCAGTTAAGCTGTCATTTGCTCTTTGGGGCTACCAGACTTCAATTCAAACTTCTACTGGGACAACCCCGTATTTCTTGGTTAATGGGATAGAGGTTGTTCTGCCTATCGAAGTTGAGGTTCCGTCATTACGGGTATTGGCTGAGTGTCAGATAGTCGGGGCAGATTGGTAGCAAAGCAGGTTCGGAGAACCCATGCTCATTGATGAAACAAGGCTGGAAGCACTGTATCACGTCCAGGGTTATCAACGAAGAATTGCCAGGGCTTTCAATAAGAAGGTTAAGTCCAAGAATTTGAAAGAAGGGGATCTAGTGCTCAAAGACAACCGAGCTCCCATCCACAACCCTAGGGGCAAGTTTAGACCCAATTGGACTGGCCCTTACATCATCAAGTCTATCTGGTCGGGTGGAGCTGTCGTTCTGATGGATCTAGATGGCCTAGAGTTCTCCCAGCCGATCAACACAGACAAGTTAAAGCAATACTATCCCTGAGTGGCTCGCCAGGCCGAAAACCTGAAAGGGTGACCTAGGAAAAATTTAGAGCACAGAAAATTTGAAATAATAAAAACTGAGCTCGCAAGGTTGAAAACCCAAAAAGGGTGGCCTTGGAAAAAGTTAGAACACAAAAGGAGAGTGTTAATACACGAGTGAACCTGAACTGAACTACGTAAGGCTTGATTCCAATCTTTGGGATACGTAGGCAACTTCCTTCTGAAGTCCAGCCGTAAACACTTCCAAATCAAGTCTGTCTATGTGATAATGTTGGTCATCTTTGTCTATTCTGCAGTCAAGAACTCGTTTGTAATCTCCAGTGCAGTGCTATTTAGACTAGGGACAACTTTCTAGTTGTTGGATCTGGGGTTGTACATCTCAGTGATAGATCTTGGGTGTGTCCCGTTGTGATCCATATAGAAAATGGTTTTGAAAAGTTTTAATAAAAGTTGATTTTGTTCAAATTAATCTTTTCACGACTTAGACCATTTTTGGACCAAAGGGAAAATTTTTAGTACCCACAACCTTCAATTACATTGATTTCAGTACAGAGTTCTCCTACACTTGAATACAAATTGAAGTTGCTTTTATTACATTCATAAAGAAAACTTGAAAGTACTGATTAAAGCAAATAAACTCGGGGCATAGTCAGGTGTTCTTGCGCCTCCTACCAGAGCTAGTGGAAGCCTCTGATGCCAAAGTAGGCCCAACTTGCACCTCCTCATCAAGCCATGTTATGCACTCGTCAGAGAGGGTGCAATTGAAAGTAGGAGCCGAGGCCAGAAGCTCTCTCGTTCTCCATGTTATGGCATACCGAGCTAGTTGTGCGCCTCATACTAGAAATGCGGTAGGGTACTCTGTCCGTTCTTCCGGACAAGTCTGATCATGTCCGAACTAGTGCCAGAATCGGAATGGGAAATAAAAGACACAGTGTGTCAGGTCGATCAACTGAATCCCGGGCTAGCTAGACATGTTGTAGCTCATCACTGGTAGATTGAGCCAGGGGCAGCGCCAAGCAATGTTGGCAGTGGAGAGACTGCACATCCAATCGTACCACCATCCCTCATCAGGGGCATCGACTAGACACCGCCAGAAGAAATAGCAGCGAGCTGAATATGTTGGGCATGAGTCCATAACCTTAAACTTATCCATCAACCATATCTAGGGAGGGATGAAAAATGAGAGATTAAAGAATAGAGAGGCGTATGTAGAGAGAAAAGTGAGAAAAGGGTTTTGAGAGAAAAACCGAGCCTGAGGGTCGAGTGATGTGAGAAATATATGTGAGATAGGGTGGGAAACATTACCTGCAGTAGTAATGGACTCCCCGCGAATCTAATCGTCTCTCGATGATGGAAAGCATCCAAACCCATCAGTGTCTCAGCTAGTGTCATGGCAATGTAGCTCTTGCCCTCTTTTAAGCCTTGGGCAACCTCAATCAAACGGATGCTAGACCCACTGGAGCCTGGGGCTAGCAAGAAATGAAACAACATGCACAAGCAAAGCGCATGTCACCGAAAACCGTGCCAGTGATGATCGCCGCGGTCACCGGCATCAAAAAATCGACGAATCAGGCTCGAAATATCCAGCTCTTTGTCGCAAATCAAAGACCGAGCATCATGCAAAGTGAGCCTGCACATCCATCCTAAGGCTTGGATGTGGCCAAAACAGAATTGAGGCAGGATCTCTTCCTCGCGCTCGGACTCCATCAAAGATTGGAAGTCTTCGAAAGTGGGGCACATCTCTTGTCCACCAAAGCTAAAAACATAAGTTACGGGATTCTAACACCTTGTCACGACATGGAGGAACAGAAAACAAAGCAGTGTGTGGCTCAGCGTGAATAGTGCATTTATGTTGAAGCCCCAGAAATTCAGCTTTTTCGAGCCATCCAAGTTAGCAATCCAATTTGTGAGATTTTGGACAAGAAATGCTTCCATTTGGAGGAGAAACTAAGTTAGAATGAGGAAACCACGAAGCTGGAACTTTATAGAGGATAAGGCACTGTTTAAAGGACAGCTGGCCAAAATCTGGAGGTCCCCAGCCTCACTGGTCGGCTGACCACTTTTTCTGGTCGACCAGCCACATTTTCTGGTCTACAGACCGCAAAAGTGGTTAGCAATCTATTTTGGTGGTCGGCAATGAGCAAAAGTGGTCTGCACCACTTCTTGTCTCCAACGGAGAGTTCCTAGCCTTCCTATGTGCTGAGAATGCTGAAGGTCTGAGTTTACTTTTGATTCAGATGTGTCCTGTTTGTTCTGTTTGTCCAGAATGCATTTGCTTATCGAGTTGTTGCTCTTTGACTATCGAGTTGTTTATCGAGTTGTTACGCATTAGTTAGCGAGTTGTTATAATTCGTTTCTCGAATTTTTTTTTAAGTTGTTTTGTTTGTTACATTGGTTCACTACCTGACTTGGCAAAACATGAATGTTCAATTTCCATTAATCTCATTTTTGTGCAAAATGATGCGATGCGATGCTTACAATACAAATGCAACACTTTTTAAACAAAAAGTTATTTTCATTCCATCTGGTTTCTTTTTTACAGTAGGGTACAAGTTTTAAGGAAAATAAAACTGCCTAATGCTCTACAATGTGCTATAACTACTAGTAAAAAGAAAACAAAGCAAAAACGTCTGAGTCGGTGCAATCTGGCTCATGATCGAGAGGCCCTCTTCACCCTCTTCAGCTGAGCAGCCTCTGCACCACCGCCGTCGGCACCCCCGTCTGAACCGAAGCCACCATCCTCGGAATCCTCCTCGGCATCGTCTCCGTCCTCAGAACCCAAACTAGTGTCATCACCTCTGCCCGCAGATGTCTCTGACTGAGGGTGTGCTTACTCCTCCTCCTCGCTGGACTCGTCATCATGTCTGGCAGATGCTCGACACCTCCCTCGGCCGCTTGTCAGGATACCTCTCCTTTCTACTTAAGAAGGCTTGAATGGCCCAGGCTGTAGAGGTGTGACCTGAAAAGGCAGTTTGAATACATCAACTAGGTTATGTATATCAGATGCGGATGCAAGTATGGTGCATAGAGTGAGTGCATGCAGATATAGTATGTGAATGTGATGTGTTGGGTGTGCTCTATACATACAGTTAATCAGTGTAGTGAAGTGCTCAGCTTTGGCATGTCATTAGAAGTATGATAAATACAAGGAAATTGAAAAGTACCGGAATGCTATGGGCATACAGCATCGTCTCCCTCCGCAAGACCATACCCTCAAGTGAGGCCATCGCCTTGAGCAACCCCTCAACAAATCCTCTGGGAGGCTACAGATGCAAGTTCAAGTCATCAGTGAATGAATGAATGTCTAAATATCTGAATGATAGATAAAAGATGTGGAGCATACCGATACTGAGTCAGGAACACTGACATATCGATGATCTGGTAATGGAGGCACCAGTGAAATCTGGTATGGTGTCCCATACCGCCAGCTTGTCAACTCAGTCAGAGGATCTGGCCACCCAACACACTGCCAAGTGGGCGGTATCTCCTTTGTCCTACCTCTTGATGTGCTGGCCCTGCAAGTCGAGGGGATGTCTGTAGCTCGAGCGCAGCTCTATAATGGAATATCAACAACTCTCCTCATGGGGACATGGACACCGGTCAGTGGGGGGCATCAGATATCTTCCTCCAGGAAAAGGATTGCATCAGCACCCTGCATAAGGTCGCTAACCTCCCGGCGAGTAAGGCTCTCTGTGGTCCGCATGTCTGATGGAGAGGGTGAATGGAGCTCCTGAGCGAGATTACCCAGTGTCTAGCGCATGAAGCGCTCCCCGAGAAACCAGGCTCTGCCCATTGGTTCCTCAAACAAAATTCGGTATCGGGAGGTGCCTCATGCCCCACCAAACTGGAACCGAGAATACCCTGGCATGGCAATCGAAGGCTGCCAGGTGATCTACGGTAATAAGTGCATGAATTGATTAGTTGTCATAAATATGCAAGATAAACCGAAGCTGAAAGCATGAAGAACTGAGAGTTCTGAATTACCTCGGTCGCTCGTACTGTGTCGAAATAGTGCCTGACGTATGGCAAGGTCTCTCAGGGTCTGGGCCGGCATCGACCCTCGAATCTACGCGAGTACGACACCTCTAGTGGTGCCTACACCTCTGGATTAGGGGAAAGCGTCGGGAAATATATGCATATCCACAGCTATGAAAGGCAAGATAGAGGCAATCAGAACACAGAATGTACAAAAAATGCGGAATGGAGAGTGCAGAATGTAATGTGTGCAATGTGCGGAGTGTGCAGTGTACAGGTAATGAAAAGCAGAAATGAAAACCAAGAGGGCAGAATGTACCTCCCAATCTCTCCAATAGCCACCTACTATGTTCCCCCACCCGCAAGAGGTCGCGTTTATGTAGCAATAGACGGTTGCAAGGCCAGCGCCGCCCCAATCGAAGTGCCGAACCTGGGATAGGTCTACTAGAGCACTCAGAAGATACAGCCCGATCGTGTTCCTTCCATCGGAGAACAATGTGGTCTCTGGAAGGAACATCAGAAATCCCCAGGCGTACTGCTCCGTGGCCTCAACGATCTTGGGCACGATCCCTCAGTGTTACTCTGTAAACCAGGTGTATCTGACCATGCATGATGATCGGTAGATCGGCGGATGGGCTCCGAGAAGATAAGTCTAGGCTGCCTCCCACTCATCCATATCATAGTCATATGGGATAGGCCAGCCTCCCACATCGAGGCCCGTCAGCATAGAAAAGTTGTACGGGGTCATCGTCATATCCCCGGTGGCTGAAAAATGAAAGGAGTTGGTGGTGTCCCACCATCTCTCTACTAATGCGCCCAGGAGCGTCTTACTCGTCGGAAGACGTGACAACGCCATGCAAAATGGGCCAAACCCTCCCTTATCAACAATATGTCGAACAGCATTTGGGAGCTCCATCTACCACTCCCTCGCTATGATCGATCCATTTCCCCGGTAAAACGGGAAGCCATCTGCGTTCAGAATGTGCAGAAATATAGTGTGAGTTTTTTTTCAGAATGAACAGAATGTTGTGTGTGAGCTGTGTGTAGAATGAACAGATGTATTCAGTTTCAGAATGAACAGAATGTTGTGTGTAGGCTATGTGCAGAATAAATAGAATGCTATGTGTGAGCCGTGTGCAGAATGAACAGAATGTTGCGTGTGAGTTGTGTTCAAGATGAGCAGATGTGTTGTGTAAGTAAATGTGTTCAGAACGAGCAGATAAAGTACATAGCGAAAGCATAGAAACGCAAAATACATTACAGAAAATGTAAAAGTGAAGTATGCACCTCGCGCACGTGATGAGATAGGTGGGACTCCGGCTCCCGTAGTAGCAAGTCTGCGGGCGCTCGTCGCGTAAAATCTGTGAAATGATGAAAAGTGTTCAGTGGTAGTATGTGCTCTTGAGGGTCGTACCTCTCCGGGTTGAAAGGTCGAATCCTGGGCGGTAATGGCATGATGTCAGGCTCATCCTCTACTCGCGGAGAACCCCCATCTTGTCGGGTGTGGTCAGCCATCTAAAAAAAGGTGCAAAATGAGCAAACATGAGCGAAATGAGCCAAAATTGCAAAAAGTCAACAAAAGTCAACTCTCGGGAAGAGAAAAAGTCAAAGAAAGTCAAAGCCCTGAAGAAGGTACTAAACTTCGAGAGAAACATACCTCAAGTGGTGAAAATGGAGAAAGAAGCGTTGAAATCAAATTCTGATCGGTTCAAAATGAAGAGAATCGAAAGTATCAACTTCGCGTGGGGCATTGGAAAACGCATGCAAAACCCAGATCTGAGAGGGAACAGGGTCTAGGAAGGAAGGGGAGTCAATAGCCTTGAGTTTGTGAGCAAATACGTTTTGGAGTTGTGTACTTAAAGGGCCGACCTTCAAAAGACCAAACTGCCCCAATTTCATTAAACTGGTCGACCGACCACTTAAGTGGTCTACAGGTGGTCTACAGCTGGTCTAGGTGGTCGGCAGCCCTCCTGGGTGGTCTTGAGGGTCCCATTGTCCTCCCTATGTGTTTTTATGCTGATTGGAGTCCTTGGCTCTCGAGAAAGTGCAAGAAAAGTTCACTATTTTTGACTCAAAATGCCCCTGCGGGAACTTCGACTCACGTCTTCGATGCACGACTCATCGTCGCTCATCCAGAGCAAGGTGTATCCTTTTTAAGTATGTTGTGACCCTTCCGAGAGGTAAATCTGAGGTTGTGTTTGAATTGATATCATTAAGGCGTGTATTTCCTTATTCGGTATTTTACTTCAAACATGCTATTGATGATGCATTGAAAATGCATTGTTATTATGCACAGAATGTGTATGTCACGTTGCATTGTTATGCACTTTTCACTTGCATTGCTATGCACTTTTCGTTGCATTGTTATGCACACTTTTCACTTGCATTGCTATGCACTTTTCACTTGCATTGCTACGCACTTTTCACTTGTATCGCTATGCACCACTTGCATTGTATATGCACGTGTTTATCTCGTATCGGAATTGTATATTGATGTAATGTTGAACATGTGCTTCTACTATATTGTACCCGTTGAGTTTCTTTCTTATGCAGGTACGATATTGTATGTACGATTCATTTGAGGCTGGTGCAACCAGACGATATTGTATGTACGGTTCATTCAAAGAAGTTTCGTTTAAGATTGATCGTCTTGTGTATCTATCGCACACACTTTGTTCATTTAGTGTATCTATCACACTCTCTTCACTTAGTGTATCTATCACACTTTGTTCACTTAGTGTATCTATCACACTTTCTTCACTTTGTTCATTTAGTATATCATTCGCACTCTCTTCATTTTGTGTATCTATCACACATGCTCACTTTGTGTATCCATCACACGTTCGCTTTGTGTATCTATCACACTTTGCTCACTTAGTGTATCTATCGCACTTTGTTCACTTAGTGTATCTATCACACTTTCTTCACTTTGTTCACTTAGTGTATCTATCGCACATGCTTGCTCACTTAGTGTATCTGTCACATTTCATTCACTTTGTGTATCTATCGTACATGCTTGCTCACGTAGTGAATCTATCATAGTTTGTTCACTTTCGTGTATCTATCACACATGCTCACTTAGTGTATCTATCACACTTTGTTTACTTTTGTGTATCTATCACACATGCTCACTTAGTGTATCTATCACACTTTGTTCCCTTTTGTGTATCTATCACACATGCTCACTTAGTGTATCTATCACACTTTGTTCCCTTTTGTGTATCTATCATACGTTCACTTTGTGTATCTATCACACTTCGTTCACTTTGTGTATCTATCACACGTTCGCTTTGTGTATCTATCACACATGCTCGCTAAGATTGCATAATTTTCTCACCTCCTTTCTGCATGAAATGTAGTTCGGTCTGTAATTCCCACGCGTGGAGTGTTTACTTATTTTCTTGTGTACGAGTTTGATATAGCATTTCTTTGCATAACATTTGCATCTAGATGTTTCATTATAGCCCTCTTTGCATAATCATAAGTTATGTTCTGCATTGTGCATGTCATTAGCTTCTTGCCCCTGCCTGCAGACGAATCTCTTTGTTATCCTGCCTGTTTGTCTAAGTCTTTGGCCTTGTCAAAAATGGGTCGTCTCTGGGCTTTGACATTCACTCCCGTCACTTCTTAACTTCCGAGTTTTGTCAAAGAGGGGCAGCTGTAGACACCCCAATTTTGACCGACCTTAAGACTCAGACGTCATCAATTGAGCGCTCGATGATCGCGTATGTTTGTGCTCGTTTCGAGTTTCAAGAGTTTTCGGCTGAGTGCCTTGCCTCCCGGCCTCTGAACTCTTGGTGTTTTGGCTTGGTTTGTGAACCATGCCTTGTTGCCCTTGCCTAGAGGGAGAAAGAGGCCTGTAGGCCACATTTTGTAGTCGTAGACTACTTTTCCCTTTTGTGGGCTAGTTTCCGATTTCTGAAGCCTTCGGCCAAGCGCCTTGTCTCGGGACCTCTTAACTTTCTTCTCTTGGCCTGGTTTTTGGACCATGTCTTGTTACCTTTGTCTAGAGGGAAACAGAGGTCTATAGACCACCTTTTGTAATCGTAGACTACTTTTCCGTCTCGTAGGCTACTTTTGGTACCCGTAGACTAGTTTTCGGGGCTTTCGGCTGAGCGCCTTGTCCCGCAGACTCTTGTCTTTCTTCCTCTTGGTTTGTTTTTGAACCAAACCTTGTTTTCCTTTGCTTGGAGGGTGGAACAGGAGGTGTAGACTAGTTTCTCTCCCTATAGACCACTTTTCTTCCCTGCCAGCCAGTTTTCTGGTCAGCCAGCTAGGGTGGGTGGTCCGTGGACCACCTAAAGTGGTCGGCAGCCATGCCACCACCTTCTTCTCTTTCTGCAGATCCTCCCCCCCCTCCCTTGCTGACCAGTTGTTCTCCCTGCAGACCACTTTTTCTGGTCGGTCGACCAGTGGGAGTGGTCGGTCGACCACTTCAACTGGCCGACACCTTTTCTGCATCTTTTTGCAGATATTTTCTTGCTAGTTGTGCCAGCTGTTCGGCACAGAAAGCATCCTCCATACACATGTATGAAAGGATTGCTTGGAGCCTCTAGCTTGTCAAACAAGCTTGGGGCATGGTTTTCTATATAAGGGAGCCTCCTTCCTCTTGCTTTAGGTTTAGAATTTTGCATTAGGGTTATACATATATCTCTATCTCTATATTCCTCTATTTGCTTCATATTTGTGCTTAAAAGTGTAGTTTCTTCACACTTTTGCACACAAACACCTAGTGAAACACCTTTGCTTTGGAACTGAGGCACCTTGAAGCTGATTTTTGGGTTTTTGGATTGCTTTTGGTCCAAAAAGGTTGCTGGAGTTGCTACTTTGTCCTTGTTCAAGCGTAAGAAACTAGCCTCTTAAAGCTTTGTTTTTGATTAAGTCTTTGGCCCTATTTGCATGATGATTTAGACCTAACTTTAAACTGCAAAAAAAAATTATTTTAAGTGCTTAAAATGTTCGTTTGAGGCTTCTTTGGTGTTCGGCGTGGTCTACCCCCTTTTGTGCCTTGTTTGGCCTTGTTTTGTGCCATCCTTTTAAGCTATTGGGACCACCTTCTCTTTGCCTTTTCACCACTGACACTCAGAGGAATTTCAATGGTGGAAAGGTAGTTTTCCCCTCTCCTTGTGTCCTGGTTGCTTGCCTTGTTGGCTCATCAAAGTAGCATGTCTTGCTAGCATATTTTGGCTCCATCTTAGCATGTCTTAGACCTTATTTCAGCATGCCTTAGCTCTGTTTTGGGTTGGTTTGATCACTTGTTGCATGCTTCATGTACTTGTAATGCAATCCTCCTTGCTAGCCTAACATGTATGTTTTTGGCTCCACTCTAGCAAGCTTTTACTCATGTTTTGCCATGCTTAAGCTCTGTTTTAAGTTGTTTTGGTCATTCATGCCTTGCTTTGAATAACCATAGTGCAATCTTGCTCACTGGCTTTCAGTTTCATAGTATCTAGCCTGGCTTACTTGAGTTGTTTGCATGCTTTGGCCTCATTTCTATCATGATTTCAGTGTGTGTGGTGTAGTCATACTCTCTCATGTTTCACACATTCAATGCTTTGAAGGGTTGTGCTTTAATGCCTTAACCACGGCCTAACTAGTATGCATGCATGCCTAAGCATTTGGGCTACCATATCAATATATTTTTGGTGTTATTTTACCATAATACAACTCTGTTTTTAGCTGGTTTGGCCACTTATGGTTTGCATCTTGTACTTGTAAAGCAAATCTCACTTACTAGCATGGCATGCTTGTTGTTTTAGCTCATTATCCTAGCATGTGTTGGCTTTGTTACAACATGTTTTTGGCCTTGATTTGACATGCTCTAGGACTGTTTTGGGTTGTCTTGGCCATATGTTTCATGTATTGCATAGCTGTAGTGCAATGGACTTGACTGTCCTTGTGTTTTGATGGCTCTAGCATGATTTGTTTGAGATGTTTTCTTGCCATGACATCATTTAACATGTTATTTCAGAGCATATTGCATTGCCTTGTTCTCACTTCTTTCACTCTTTGAGTGCTTTTAAGAGTTGTGCCCTTGTGCCTCGTTTATGGGCCAATGCGTATGCATGCTTGTCTAGGCTTTTGAGCTCCCATCTTAGCATGTTTTGGTCTTTGTTTTTGACCTATTTGAGCTCTGTCTATGGTTGGTTCTATCATTTGTGTCATGCATTGCATGCCTCTTGTGTAGTTCCTTTTAGTAGCCTTGTGCATAGGGCCACTTGCATGCTATACTTGTGTGTTTATGTGATTTGGCATCATTTAACACTTGATTTTAGAGCATATAGCATTGCCATATCCTCATGCATGTTACTCTTTGATTGTGTTTGAGAGTTGTGCTCTTATGCTTAGTTGATGAGCCATTGCATGAGCATCACCATCTTGCCTTTCATGCCATCATTTTAGAGCATTTTGGCCATTGTCTTGGCATGCATGACGTCAGTTTGGGGCTGGTTTGATCCATTTAGCATTGCATTACATAGCCCTTGTGTTGTATCCTTCACTAGCTTCCATGCTTAAGGACTCTAATTTGACATGCTCATGTTGTTCGCATGTTGTTTGGAATGAATTTTAATCCAAACATGAGAAACAAGGGACATTTCATACATAAAATAGTGAAACGTGCCTCATTTCTCGGTCCCCGACCCTTTTGATCATGCATGATAGAGGTTAAGGCCCTTATATGTTATTTGTGCATTCATTGACATTGAATTGTGCAAACTTAGCTTCTCAGCCATCGTGCATTGCGATGCTTCGTTGGTGGCCTGAGAGTCGAGTACTGCACTCTCTCGAGCTTAAGAAATGATAGGGAGGGTGGTTGTGCACACATACCTTACAAATACACTATTGTGCCCCTTCTTATTCTCTATTGCAGCAAACTGGAGCTTGGCAGAAATTTCTGGTCAGTAGACCAGAAAAAGTAGCTGGCTGACCACTTTTTCTGGTCTACAGCATGTTTAAGTGGTCTACAGGTGGTCTACAACACCATTAAGTGGTCGGCAGCCCACTAGGAAGTCCCCATGTTGGAGTAGAAGCAATTTGGAGGTTTATATAGTGTTTTGAGATCAAATGCAAACAGAGACAAGTTTGGGCATGGTAATGGATTTTCGAGAAACCGAGTGCGAGCATGCATCCTTTTCTTCTTCAAACAGAGCTGAAGGAGCTTAGTTTAAATGTTTACTTGTTAGTTGGCATTTGTTATTTGTAACTTAGTTAATTTCTTAATTAGTTAAGGTGATGTAATAATTAGTTGTAGCTAGTTATTCAATTTGTTATGTAATAACTAGTCTAAGTAGATTAGTTAAAGTAGCTTAGCTTAGAATAGCTTAGCTTTTATTCGGACCCTCCGTCGAGAGGGCAAATTTTGTAATAAATGTGCGTGTGTGTGATGCATGTCTTCCAACCCCCATTTCTTTCTCCCTTTTACTTAACCGCTTTCGATGGTTAGCTTAGGGTCATTTTCAATTAGCATCCTTATGCTTCGCATGCGTGCATCATTCATCTGTTTTGCATGCACCGGGCTCGGCACATCATACAAACTGCATTGTATTTCAATACTAATTTGAATACATGTTATCAAGTTGCATTCACATGACATCTTAGAATAGTCGAGCCAATCTTCGCTGTATTTGGCATGTGCTGCATTAGGCATTCTTGACATAGCTAGGGTCATGCATTGATTTCTAACATAGCTTCTGTTTTGGCTTAGAGTACTAGGTAAGCTTTTACACTTTAGCAACCTTGCATGAGTATGAGTGTTGCCATGATAGCATACTTACCATGAGGCTAACCGCTTAAGTGTTTAACTGCATGAATGTCTGTGGATGAAGGCTTTATTGCTTGAAAACAATTCATCGAAATGTGAGTTTTAAGCCCGCTTGATGGTGGCAAATCCGCGTCTTAGCCTACTTACGAGTAACATTTCCAAACCATTTTCAAAAACCAAACAGGAGATGTTTTGTTCTAAATCGAGTGATTTAGTTTATACTTGTATGCTGTGTGCATCACATAGTAAAGGTTAGCTAATAAACCGGAATAAGAACACATGTGTTTTCAAAAACAACATATCATGTTAGTAGAGGCCGATCCTTTGATCGGGCGAGCGGGGGTGCTCGTTTCAGGACCTTCCCCTCTCGTACCCAAGTTCCCGAGCCGAGGCAACTTTGGTGATGATGGACACGTGGCCTTAGGCACGAGTCAGGGTTTCCTAAATTTCCCAAAACAAAATATTTAGGTGGCGACTCTGAAATCTAGCAAAGCAGTCCATGTTTGGCACTTCTTGATTAAAATCGATTTTCCAAAACGATTTGCCGGATTTGGACTCTTTGGTGATTTATCAGTCTTACATTGCACTTTGTGAGATTAGATTCAGAACCCTGACAGGAGTCTGAACTGTAGTAGCTATGAACACAATTCACACCCTCGCGCGCGGAGCGGAGTTCGAGTGGTCTACCGCTTCAGTTGAAAACACTCGGTTAAAAAATACTTGGGTACACCCGGTGTTCGCACCACCCTTTGGTTAAAAACACTCGGGTACGTCTGCTGTTCACACCACCCTTCAGTTAAAACCACTCGGGTGCACCCGGTGTTCACACCATTCTTTCTCCTCTCGCATGCAACGTATTAGGATTTCTAATCAGTTACAAATATTCGGGTGCACCCGGTGTTCATACCATCCTTTTTCTCTTTCCGCGTAAGATGCGTTAGGATCTTGGTTGAGACCTCGGATGTACCCGACAATTACGTCGCCCTTCGCCTTTTTTGTGTGATGCATAGTTAAGCCTGCATAACTTTCTTATATCCTTTCTGTATGAAATGTAGTTTTGGGTTTGTGTTTCTCACGCATGGCGCGTGGTTTTCTTTCCATGTTTGGAATTGTTGTGCCTTGTTTCAGTTTTTTTAACTGTGGCATTTCTTTGCATAGCATTTGCATTTAAATGTTTCATTGCACAATCTCATTGCGTGATTATAACTTATGTTCCTGCATCATGCATATCATTTGCATTTTGCCCCAGAACTACGCTGGTTTGATTCCTTGCAAAGGGATACGTAGGCAGCCAGTCGGTGCAACCATTTTGTTTATGTCTTGATTTTTTGTCCGAATCTTACGGCCTTGTCAAAATAGGCTATCTCTGGGCTTTGATATTCACTCACGTCATTTCATGACTCCGAGTTCTATCAAAGAGGGGCAACTGTAGACACCCCATTTTTGACGGCCCTTTAAGACTTGGACGTTCTTGCAGTTACATCTGATGATGACTCTGATTCAGCGTCGAGCGCTCGAAGTTCCAGGCAGAACGCCACATGTTTGAGCCTTTCAAACCCTGCATCGTTTTTGTCTGTTTTTTGGACCATGTCTTGGTCTTTCTCCCCTACAGTTTTTGGTGGCCTACCAGCCATCAATGAAGGTTGCCAACCGGAGCTTCTGTTCTGCTAGCCATTGATGTGCCTTCCCAGCCATCAATGATACCTTACCGGCAGTCACTGATGGCCAGCTGGCCACCAGTGTTTTCTGCAGATATTTTGTGCCAGCTGTGCCAGCTGGTTGCACAGATGCTTGCATTTGTCCACACGTGGAGGGCTAGATCTCCTTGTATAGAGTTCATGTTTTCTAAATGTAGGGAGTCCCTCTCTCTTGTTTTAAGGTTGGAAGACTTAGGACTCAAAATTCTCCCCTCTCTCTCTCTCTCTATCTCTCTCTCACTCTCTCTATATCTCTCTCTTTCTTGAAATTTTGTGCTTAGTTGTTAGACACACTATACTTTTCCATATCAACGCCTGACCAAAAGTGATCATCTTTGAGCTGAGGCCCTTTGATGTATTGATTTAGCTCTTGAGGGTGGTTTTGGCTTGCTTTTGTGCCCAAAGTGTGTTTCACTTCAAGAGGTATAATACTTGCCTTGTAATTTGTTTTAGTATACTTGTTTCTCCATCTTTTCCCACTGTTTTTGGGCTACTTTTGAGCTATAAAAATCTCTATTTTAATGGGCTAAAATTGGTGTTTTAAGCCATTTGAGGTTAAGGGGGTGTCTCACCCATCTTTATTTCTTGTTTGTAAGGGATTTGCACCTTTGTTTCCCATCTTTAAACCATCCTTTTTTGGGCCTTTAACCACTGAATTTCAAAGAATTTTCAGTGGCAAAAAACTTGTTTTGAAGTCCAAAATTAGAGGGGTTAGCCCCCCTCTCCTTGTGTCTTGTTTGCTTAAGTCCCGCATGTTTTAGCCTCTCAAATAGCCTGCTTTAGCTCTGTGTTGGGCTGGTTAGTTCATTTGAGTCTTGTTTTACATGGTTGTAGTGTAATAGTCTTCACAAGTTGGTGTTTTGGGGTCTTAGACACCTTAAGTTTGAGTTAATAGCATCTTTTGGTGTTGTTTTTCACTCCACTTCAGCACTATAAACTCTGCAACCTCCCTCTTTGCTTCACTCTTTCATTTGCTTTTGAGGGTTGTTTCAAGCTTGGGATCCTAGAAGCTTGAGATTGAGGTCATGTTTAATGGTTTAATCCTCTTTGAGGGTTCACTATCAACGGTATGATCTCTCTTTTGCCTTACATTATCCCTTGGTTGACACTTCTTTCATCTTAGAGGACCCTCACCAATGGACAAATTGGTTAAAGAATGATTTGATAACTAAAATGTGTAAACAAAGTTGGTAAGTAAAAGTGGCAAAATAAGCATTTCTTTGTGTTACATTGCATGTGTTCAAATCGGACGTTAATTTGAACACAAGGAAAATGGGACATTTTGTACTCAAAAGTGATGAAATGTGCCTCTTTCCTAGGTCTCCATTGCCCTTGATCATGCATGATAGGGTGATGGTTTTTGAGTGTCTTGTTTTGCATTCATTAAGCTTTCACACCTTGAATCACAAGTTATCATGCAATGAAATTGCTTAGATTGGTGGTTTGTGGTTTAAGTTCACAACTCCTTGGATTTGTCAATGAAAAGAAGGGGTGAATTGTGCAGACAACCCTTGGAAAAACCCTCTTTTTACTCTATTTGTACTCTATTGCAGCATGGTGATCCAGTGCATCCATGGCCAGCAGACCACCATCCATGGCCAGTAGTGCACCATTGATGGCCGGTAGGCCACCTTCTTGGCCAACATATGGCCGGTAGCATTCATTCATCGCCGGCTGGCCATTGATGTAAACTTCAGCAAATTTTGGTAAGTTGGAGCTGAAAGGTTCTGGAAATGTTCAACTCTACAAACAGAGGCTTTCAAGAGCAAAACGGAGGCCTTTTCGGGGGAAAAACGTGCATGTGCATCTTCCATTTCCTGAGGCGGAGTAGTGGTAGCATAGTTAAATACTTTAATTGCTTAGTTTGTTTACATTTGCGTTGTAAATTAATTAATTAGCTTACTAGTTAGTTCAAAGTGTTTTAATAATTAGCTAGTTATTTCATTTTGGTTTGTAATAATTAGCTTAATTAGTTTAATTAGCTTAGCTTAATTAGCTTAGCCCTAATTAGTTGCTAGTTAGCTTAGCTTTATTCATTCGGGCCCTCCTTTATAGAGCAAAATGTTATAATGTGCATGGCTTCCAAACCCCACATCAGTTAGCATACCTTATGCTTGCATACATTATGCTTGTGTATATTATGCTTGCATACCTTCTTCATTCGGACTCTCCTTTTACTTAATCGCTTTTGATGGTTAAATTAAGGACATGTTTCAATTAGCATACCTTTTGCTTGCGTACATTCATCTTGTTTTGCATGCACCGAGGCTCGGCGTATCATTTAAACTGCATTATCATTTCAATAATTCATTGAATACATGTTTAACCACATGTTATCAAATCAATCCATATGCCATTTTAGTAGACAAGCCTATTAATTGCATTCTTTGCATTTGTTGCATTAGGCATCTTGTATAGTTAGGAATCATGCATATTTTTCTAACTCATATCTCCTTAGCTCGGAGTACTCGGTGAGTTTTTAATGCTGTAGCATACTCGCATGAATGTGAATGTTGCCATGTCTAGCATGTTTTCCATGAGGCTAAATGCTTACTTACTAAACTGCATGAATGCCTGTGGATGAAGGCTTGTTGATTGAATTGGAACGATTCAACGAATGTATGTTTTTTTAAGCCCACTTTGTTGAGCGGCAAAGCAAATTTAAGCCCACTATGTTTGGTGACAAATCCACAAACTTTAAGCCCACTTGAGGTGGAAAATTCAAACCATTTTCACAAACAAACACGAGTTGAATTGTTCCAAATTGAGCAAACTAGTCTATACTTGCTTGTGCACATCACTTAGTAAAGCTAGCCTAATAACCGGAACAAGAGCACATAATGTTTATAAAAAAATTATATCATGATTAGTAGATGCCGATCTTTGATCGGGGGAGCGGGGGTGCTCAATTCATGACATTCCCCTCTCGTACCTAAGTTCCCAAGCTGAGGCAACTTTGGTGATGACGGATAGGTGGCCTTTGGCGTGAGTCATGGGTTTCCTAAATTTCCCCAAAATAAAATATTTAGGTGGTGACTCTGTATCTAGCAAAGCAGTCCAATTTTGGCACTTTTGATTCAAAATCAATTTTCCAAAATGATTTGCCGAATTTGAACTCTTTGGTGTTTATCAATTTCACATTGCATTTGTAAGATTAGATTCAGAACCACGGGAGTTCAAACTGTAGGGCTTTCTTTTCGAGCTTCCGAAAGGGGGTGCAAAAAAGCCGAGGTACAGTTTCTAGCGACTCTGCTTGGGACTTTAGAGAACTTGACTTGAACTCATGATATGTTATTTTATCTACACTTATATGTTTCCTTGCATTTGCATTTGCATCGGTGCACTTAAGTCACAATGTTTGCCATCTACTTTTCCTAAATGGTTTGACGGAGGCTTGCTTAGAAAAGCTTGCCAAAAGGCTGACCGGTTACGAGCTCTGCCACGATGGGAACACAACCCTTGGATCTGGACTACCACTGTACCGTTTGATCCTCCTTTCACTTCTCCATGATAGGTGTGAGAGGTATATTAGGTAGTCTTGTTAAGGTACCCTTTTTGACCAATCGACCTAGTTGCATATCGAAAGCCATAGAGACTGTTCCAAACTAGGATAAGATGCTTACCCAAATTCAGGATTGTGTGAAAGATTTTGATTGAATAGCCAACCCTAGTTCTTGACAAAACTAGGATAGGGTAACCCTACCCCTCATAGGGGTGTTTTGGCTCTCACTTAACTGGTATGTGCTTTTAGAGTGAAACTCTACAGGAATATAAGCATCAGTTGTAAGTTTGGGTATCAGTCTTGGGGCAGAAATCAGTGTTGAGTACAGTTCTCCAGCTTATGATTGCAACTGCGTGTTGTTAGTGTCTGAGCCGAGGTGCTATACGGTTTTTGATTTTTGTTTTCTTTTGCTTTATTTCTTTTTTGCAGGGTAGTTTTCACCATTGCTTTGGACGATTCTATTACCCCACAAGCACTCTGGACCTGTGTAAGGTGACTTTACAGATCTGGGGATCTTGTTAGCGGACAGCTAGTGTTTGTTTCACTTCCATTGGTTACCAGATGAAGGATGATCAAGCATAATTCACCAGTCCAGCAGTCACCTTTTACTTCACCTCCGCCCAGTCAGGCTCAGTCTTCTACTTCTACTCCAGATAGAGAGTATTCGCCAGTTTTGATAACTCAACATCACCTAGTTAGCATGGAAGATATGCTTCGTCAACTCCAGCAGACCATTAAGACTATGGAGCTAGATGCTGCAGGCCAAGGTAAGGTCATAGTTTGCCAAGCAGAACAGATAAATAGGCTTCAACAACAGCAACCACAACCGGTAGTAGCCTCTGCATCCCATGCACCTCCAGTAGGTATTCCAGCACCCGAAGTCACTTTCAATGTCCAAGAGAATCTGGGCATTCCAGTAGACTGATCCCACATCAAACCTCCAAAGCACCACTTCACCAAATGAAGGCGCCATTTGAATTCAAGGTTGACCTCACTGCATTCAAGGTCAACAAGCTTAAAAAACTCTTTAAGCGGGCACAGGGTGTGAATTCAATCCCTGACATTGAGGATGAGTACAGAGACCCTGCAACAACTCTATCGGACAGATTTAAGATGCCGCACATAGACCATTTCGATAACTCTGAGGATCCTATGGTCCATCTACGGTTATTCTCTGACATCCTACGACCAATGGGTCTCGCTAGACTTCAGGAGTTGTCACTTTTTGGCCGAACTCTGTCAGGTATAGCGGCCATTTGGTATGCCAACCTCGAGGACTCTATGAAAAGAAGTTGAGAGGAAATGGTAGAGGCCTTCATCATGCAGTACTCTTACAATACCCAGATCCAGGTCACAACCCAGGATCTTGAAGTGACCCGTCAGGAGCCAAATGAGGGCTTCTCAGACTTTGTGACTCGATGGAGGGCTAAGGCCTTTATGATGACTATCAAGCCGTCTCAAAAGGACCAAATCAGAATGGTGGTCCATAACTTGAAAGGGAGATTATTACAGAAGATGATAGCCTTGTCTCTATTTACATTTGTTGAGCTTCATGAGATAAGGGTTCAAATTGAGGGTGCAGTGAAACTGGGGATGATAGACAATGAGAAGGAGCAACCCATGAGGCCCTTCACACGCAGCTCCATTGCAACCACGAGTGGTAGCACCTCTGCACAGCCTTTGGATGTGAATATGGCCACTACCACACCCAAAAATACCAGCCCTTTCACCAACACATCCAATACAACTCCACAAACCTCATCCAGCTAGGCCCAATCTCAAAGGGTCTTTAGCTCGCTCTATATGCCTTTGTACAAAGCCTTAGGGGTCCTAATCAGAAAGGGGCATCTTCAGATATTAGAACAACGCCCATTACCCGAACCTCTCCCTCCGAAAGATAACCTGGCCAAATACTGTGCTTTGCACTAGTAGCACGATCATGACACTAATCAATGCTAGGTTGTGTCATGATATTCAAGATCTCATTGACAATAAGGTAATAGCACCTCCCCAAAAACCCAACGTCACTACAAATCCTCTCCCACCACATAACCAAGTCCCTCTACTCCAGCATACAAACCTCATCCATACACTGGTCGTCCCTTATAACCCCAGTATATACATCACCTCTTCCCACCTATCTAAGCCGGCATTGCTCATCCCTGAGAGCACGGAGTTGCGTATGATGAACACGTCTACACTCCAACCCAAACCAATGGTGGTGACAGTGGAAGATAAAGAGAGGTCAACCTTGGTGGAGAATGTTAGTCCGTTGCCCGATGGCTCTGAGGGCTTATCTGAAGGGATGTACAACCCATACTGCTATATTGTGTCAATCAATCAAGCTAAGCAGGAAGTGGTGTTGCCGATTGGGATAGAGGTCAGCGTAGTTTGAGAGGATGGCACAAGTCAGGGATTAGATGATTTGGCCGATCTGGAGGAGGAGATAGACAATTTGCAGTTCTTTGACGAGTAAGATTAAGGGGACGTGCATATTGATTGGTTTGATCTGATTGGGTCAACAAACAATTTTGGGTGTCTAAGTGATGAACCTGATAGAGATAAGGAAACTGAATTGAAGCTGAAAGAATAGAAAGCGAGAATCGCTGCAATGGCTGGAATGGCCGATGGAAAGGGTAAACTACCAGAAAACACTGGTGTAGAACAATTGGCTCAGGAACTGAGCATTGTTAGTACTATACATACAAAGCAAGAAACCGCACTGGAGCGGTTTGAGCAAGAAATGGAAGAAAACAATCGAAAAGCTAGAAAAGCCCAGCACCCTCAGGGGGGATTTGTAATGAGAAGGTAATCCAAACAGAGCCGGACAAGTGCTTGTTGGCTGCTGAAGGAGTCTGTTGGGATGATAATGACCTACACATGGCCCATACCGATAAGGATTGGGGAGAGGACCTTCCCGACAACACTTGGTATGTGGAAGAGGTCGATCATATGACAAGAAGTGGCCGATATTTCAAAACACCGCATCTGGACCAACTTGAAGCCTCCAGAAAGGACAAAGAGGTAGAGAAATAGAAAGAAAAACTATTGGAGGAAGAGGCTGTGTTGAAACAGTTGAAGAATATTCAAGATGATATATCTATCTGGGTCTGCTTATGGCTTCGCGAGTGCACAGAAAGGTAGCATTGTTGGAAACGGATAAAGCTAAGTTGTCCATTGACACCACCCAAAAACAACTAGTGGGATTAGTCTTCCCGGGAGGCATTGCTCCAACTTTGACCTTTTAAGACAAGGAACTGCCACCAAAAGGCTCCGAATACAACATGCCTCTATACATATCGGTGGAGTGAAAGGAAAAGTGGATACCAATGGTATTGGTAGGCACCGGGTCATCAATCAACATTTGTCCTTGTCGCACGGCTTGTGCTATTGGCCTGAAACAGGCCGATTTTGTGCCTACAGCCCAGGTGATCTAGGCGTATGACAATATAAGCAGAGAGGTGATGGAAACAGTGTAGATCAGAGTTCAGGTCGGCCTAGCTCAATAGGACATCGAGTTCCATGTCCTGGATGTTCCGGCCACTTTGAACTTGGACGACCCTGGCTGCACCAAGTGAAAGCTGTCTCTTCCACCCTCCACCAAATACTGAAGTACCCCCATGGGAAAGGGGTGGCCATAGTCTTCCGGAATTCATCTATGCATCCTTCGCCAAAGGTAACTACGCATGTGCTGGAGATTGTACACGGTGAAGAAGATGTTTTTCATTCAGGGTTTACCTTGCTTGAGGCCCGAATAGTGCAGAATATCTTGGCTGTTGATGAGGGCTTGTGTGTCAGGGCCCAATCTATATACTTCATGAACAAGCTCCAATACATGCCAAGAATGGGGCAAGAAAGAAGCGGTCAGAAAGGTGTCACTGCATTGGCTGAAGTGCCAAATAACCCGCATGCCTTTGGTCTTAGCTATACGCCAACCAAAGAGGACTGGGTAAGGAAATGGAAAAAGATGGCAAGAAGAACAAGAGCTAAGCAGACCAGGAAGCACTACGAACTTGTGCATAGACAAATCCGGGGAAGCCTGAATGGCTATTTTGTCCAGGAGGGTGAAGACTTCCCATTCTGTGGTTTCCCCGAGCTTTGGTTCAGCTCTGAGAAGCAACGAGTTCCCAGTTTTGAGATTTTCTTTGACTTACAGTTACAAGAGACTGATACAGAGGAACAGACTGAACTAACCGCTGAAGCTGCAAAGAGCATTCCGACAGCAATGAGCTTTAAGTAGGAGCAACACTGGCATGTCTCCTTTTGGCTCCTCCGATCAACTCAGGGAGCTTAGGGGATAACCTGACCGTTTCCATGATTGGGGACTAACCAGGTGCGAACCCTTCTAGCAGTATCTTGGATGCATCTGACACAGCGTCCCTCGTTTGGCAGTTGGAGGAGGGCTACCTGTCTAGCAGTCCTGAGTCGGTTAGTGAGCCAAAATCTGATTCCACAGAGTTTGTGGAGTCGGAATCAGATTCTGATTTTTCTGAGTTTGGGTCTGGTATTCCTGGGGTTGATAACCCTAATACTGAGGTTTTCTCCAGGTCGTTCTTTTCTTTTTCCTTTGAGTCAGTTGTAACTGAGCACTGGATGAGCTGGACCTTTTGAATGAGCATGCCACTGTAGATTCTGAATATTTCTCTGTGCCTCTTATTTATTGCATTGATCATGATTTTCAAAATTTTGATCAAAACGATAAGGAAGGAATTCCTCTGATTTTGAAAATTTTAATTAATCGAGAGGAGGAGAGGTTTGCGAAACCCCTCACTGATGAAATCATTATAATTAAAGTGTGTACTCAGAAGGATCCGTGTCTGGTCCAGATCGGGTCCACGTTGTCTTCGGAGGAGCGCGAGCGTTTAGTGGCTTTATTAAAACATTTCAAAGATATTTTCATGTGGTCCTATGAAGGCATGCCTGGAATCGATCCTGATATTGTACAACATCAGATCCCTCTTGACCACGAGGCTCAACCCATCAAATAGAAGTTGCGGAGAATACGCCCGGATTGGGCTTTGAAGATTAAGGAAGAGGTCACCAAGCAGATAGATGTAGGGTTTTTGCTAGTATATGAGTATCCAACTTGGCTGGCCAACATTGTTCCAGTGCCAGAGAAAGACCGCAGAATTTGAGTGTGTGTGGACTTCGAAGATCTAAATAAGGCCAGTCCGAAGGATGACTTTCCCTTGCCGCACACTGATGAATTAGTGGACTTCAACGCGGGTCATGCATTGCTTCCTTCATGGATGGTTTTTCAGGTCTAACCAGATTCTGATGGCACCCAAGGACAAAGAGAAAACTACTTTCACTACACCGTGGGGAAACTACTGCTATCGAGTGATGCCCTTTGGGCTGAAGAATGCTGGAGCTGCCTATCAACGGGCATGATATGATCCACAATGAGGTCGAAGTGTACGTGGACGACATGATCATCAAGTCAAAAGAAAGAGATGGCCACTACACCGCCTTGAAGAAGTTCTTTCAACAGATCAGAGAATACAGACTGAGGTTGAATCCACAGAAGTGTACTTTTGGTGTAACAGCAGGGAAAATACTGGGTTTCTTGATTACACAGAGGGACATCGAGGTAGATCCTTCCAAAATCAATGCCATCTTAGAAATGGCACCACCAAGGACTGAAAAGGAGGTGCAAGGGTTTCTGGGCAAAGTGCAATTCATAAGACAGTTTATTTCTAAATTAACCTTGACTTGTGAACCACTATTTGGTCTCCTGAAGAAAGGAAAGAAATTCCAATGGGATGATCGATATCCATTCACTTTTGAACAGATCAAGCAGTACCTTCAGAACCCACCTGTGTTGTCGCCGCCAGAGCAGGGGAAGCCTTTGATTTTGTATCTGTCAGTCATGAACACAACGATGGGATACATGCTTGCTCAGGAATCTGAGGATAGGGTGGAGAAAGCCATCTACTATTTGAGGAAAAAAAAGTTAGATTATGAGACCCATTATACCCTACTGGAGAAAGCCTGTTTAGCTTTGGTATGGGCTACCAGGAAGTTGAGGCACTACCTGTTAGCACACTCCGTAATTCTGGTTTTGAGTTTAGATCCCATTAAATATCTCTTTGAGAAACCAGTGCTTGCGGGTAGGCTAGCCCATTGGTTGCTTCTCCTCTCTGAATTTGATCTAAAGCATGTTACTCGCAAGTCTATCAAGGCGAGAGGAGTAGCTGAGTTCCTGGAAGATCACCCAGTGGGAAAGGATGCAGCAGTAGAATACCTATTCCCAGATGAAGCTATTCTACAAGTGGAGGAAGAGATTTGGACAATGTACTTTGGCAGAGCATCTAACCAGAACGGTCATGGGATAGGGGAGTTGTTGATAGCACCCGAAAATTCCCATATACCCCTAGCCTTCAAACTCCGGTTCAAAGTATCCAACAACGAAGTAGAATACGAGGTGTGTATCATTGGTTTGGAAGCCGCCCTGGAACTGGGGGCAAAAAGGTTGGACATAATTGGAGACTCGAACCTAGTTGTGTCTCAAGCAAACGGAGACTAGAAGGTAAACGAAGAAAAGATGAACGCTTGTTGCTTGCCATGAGGCTAAATGCTTACTTACTAAACTGCATTTATGGTTGTGGGTGAAGGCTTGTTGCTTGAATTGGAACGATTCAATGAATGTATTTTTTTTAAGCCCACTTTGTTAAATGGAAAATCAATTTTAGGCCCACTATGTTCGGTGGCAATTCCACAAACTTTAAGCCCACTTGAGGTGGCAAATTCAAGCCATTTTCGCAAACAAACATGAGTTGAACTGTTCCAAATTGAGCAAACTAGTCTATAATTGCTTGTGCGCATCACTTAGTAAAGCTGGCCTAATAACCGGAACAAGAGCACAAAATGTTTATAAAAAATCATATCATGATTAGAATAGGCCGATCTTTGATCGGGCGAGCGGGGGTGCTCAATTCATGACCTTCCCCTCAATTCATGGCCTTTGGCATGAGTCATGGGTTTCCTAAATTTTTCCAAAATGAAATATTTAGGTGGCGACACTGTATCTGGCAAAGCAATCCAATTTTGGCACTTTTGATTCAAAATCAATTTCCCAAAACGATTTGCCAGATTGGACTCTTTGTTGTTTATCAGTTTCACAATGCACTTGTGAGATTAGATTTAGAACCACGAGAGTTCGAACTGTAGGGCTTTCTTTTCGAGCTTCCGAAAGGGGGCGCGAAAAAGCTGAGCTACACAAATGTATAAACGACCCGAAATCGATTAGACAAGCTCACCCATCAATGGTGAAGGAGATATCTCAAACAAAGGTACTAGTTGTATTAAAGTCCCCTAGCACATAAGGACATTTCAAGAATATCATCAAAAAAAACAAAATACTTGATACAAAAACTAAGGGATAATCATTCATGCTTGATCAAATACTTTTCCAAAACAAAGCAAAGTTTTTATCAAAACATTATAACATTAACTTTATTAAAAATACCACTCACCATAGCTCTTCGGTCGAAGGGATTAAGGCAGAGATCGAAAACCTACAAGTACATAGTAATTCCATTGAATGCACTCAAAGAAAGTAAGAATATATGCTCAAAGATGGTTATGAAAGGCACTCTCAAAACAAGCTATCTATAAGTAAAATAGATCCTGACATTTTTTTCCAAAACCAAGTCAAAACAAAGCAAAACATGTGCTGGGAGTTAAATCAATGTTTTCCTTCTTGAAAAAGTATGCCGGGTACAAACCATGTCTTGGAATGGATGCACAAAGATGAGCTGGGTTGAAATGGCCTTGTTGGGTGAACTGAAGAGGTCTTAGCTGGGGATCCACACCTCTTGGCCGAGTTGTGGTCTCCTTGGCCGAGATGTGGCCTGCCCGCCCAGGATGTTACAAGGTGTCAGCAAAGGTGTACTGTGGTCAGCCTTGGTGTGTAGTGGTCGACCTAGGTATGCATGCAAGGTAGACTAGGGTGCACGTAATCATGCAACGTAGGCCAAGGTGAGATGCAATGCTTGGCCTAGGTGTGAGGTCTGGACAAGAGTGTGTCTCGGTGACCACACTTAGGGAAATGAATTCTGGAAGTTTGGGTTTCCTCTTGGACAAGAGTGTGTCTCGGTGACCACACTTAGGGAAATGAATTCTGGAAATCTGGGTTTCCTCTTCAAGTATGGATACCCAGGTCCATGATTCAAAATCTAAGATTTCATGGTGTGAGTTCAAAAACATGGACCTGGGTACCCATACTTGAAGATTTCAAGAAAAGAAACACAAAAACATGGAACTTGATACAAACTTTTGGATCCAAACAAAGTTTTTCTTTGAGAACACAAAAACATCACTTTCTCTCTCTAAAACAAAACTTTAAATCAATGCATGGCTCATGAATCATGCTAGATCATGCAATGTGACCAGATTAATATAAAGAACAACAAAAGTAGATCAAGAATCTAAACTACAAGCACAAATCCAATGGTTCAAACTCTAATAATCAAGCTTGGTAAATCTAGCTTCCTCAAAGAACATATTCTTCTTCTTCCCAGAGCATCTCTCTCTTCAAGATGAAGATATGGCAAAGATATGGGTTCTCAACTACTAATCTGACTTAAACCCACTATTGGGACACGTGGCATCATCTGATCAATTTCTTCAAAAAAGTGATAGAATGAAAAGGCTAGAGTAGGTCAAAGTGTATATAACAAGTAAGGTGGCATGTGCACTCTAACATGGCCAGGATCTTGGATCAAACATAGGCTTCGAACAAGTGACAGATAAGTAAGGTCTTCCTGATCTCGGCCAGGAGGGGTAACACTTAGCCTAGGTATGACACACCTCGGCATAGGTTGTCCAAGTCAAGGAATAAGATTGCTAGGTGTTGGCTATGGTGCACAAGAAGGCTATAAGGTTCAAGGATCAAAGATCTCAGATGCCTAGGTGATGCACATCTCAGCCGAGGTGATGTTCATCTCAGCCTAGATGATGCATACCTCGGCCAAGGTGCAAGGATGAAGGTAGAGGCCAACCAAGATGGTTCCAAGATGATCCTAGGTGTTGACGCTCAATGGGCTAGGTGTAAAAGGTTCAAAGGTGTGACTAGGTGTGAGGTAGCATGGATAGATGGCCTAGGTTCAACAAAAAAAGCAAGGAACAAAGCATGGATCTTATACTTCGACAAAACACAACAGCACGAAACAAGACATGCTCCCATACTTACACAAAATATTAAAGTTCAGCAAGCTTAACAAACCAAAATCATGTAAATTCTCATGAATATGACTAAGGTAAAATGAGGGTTGTTATAGTCTACCCCCCTTAAAGAAGTTTGGTCCCCAAACTTAAGTTACCTTGCCCCGAAAACAACTCTACATATCGGATTTTCATCTCCTTTTCCATTTCCTATGTAGCATATTTGCTGTAATGCTCTTTCCATTCAATTTTCACCATTGATATCGACTTATTCCTCAATTGGTCTCAGCTTTGTGATAATCTCATCAACTACCTTCTCGAAAAACTCATCCTCCATTTCTCATGTCTTTACTTCTTCAATAATAGTTGGCTCTACCGAAGTCATTCCTAAAATTCCCTCATCTCGACGAAGTACAACATCCATGTCCAGATCTTGCAAATCCTGTATTATGCTCCTTTGCTTGGCTAGTAAACATGCCAAACTCCTACCAAATTTTCTGCTCAATGCGTTGGCCACTAAGTTAGCTTTACCTGGGTGATACGAAATTTGCAGGTCATAGTCTTTCAATAATTCAAGCCACCTTCTCTGCCTTATATTCAATTCTTTCTGAGTGGACAAATACTTCAAACTCTTGTAATCTATGAAAACCTGACAAGAAGCTCCATACTAGTAATGACGCTAGATTTTTAAAGCAAATATCATGGCTGCTAATTCTAAGTCATGGGTAGGATAATTCTTTTCACGAGAGTTTAACTGACGAGATGCATATGCTATGACTTTACCCCTTGCATCAATACACAACCCAAACCCTTATATGAAGCAGCACTATAAATCTGAAATTCCTCATTACCTTATGGTAGTACAAGAATTGGTGCTAAGACTAACCTCATCTTTAGCTCCTGAAAAGCTTATTCTCTATCATCCGTCTGTTCATATGTCACTCCCTTCTAAGTTAACTATGTCATTGGCATTGCAATCTTTGAGAAGTCCTTCACAAACTTTCTGTAATAACTTGCCAAACCCAGAAAACTACGAACCTCAGACACATTAGTTGGCCTCAACCAATTCACAATGGCTTCAATTTTGATGGGATCAACAGAAATGCCCTCTTCATTAATCACATAACCCAGAAATGAAAGGCTTGAAAGCCAAAACTCACACTTACTAAGCTTAGCTTATAATTTTCTGTCTCTTAAAATTTGTAGGGCAAGTCTCAAATGATTCTCATGTTCATCTCTACTCTTGGAATAGATCAATATATCGTTAATGAAAACAACTACAAACTCATCTAAGTATAGTTCAAAGACTCTGTTAATCAAATCCATAAATGCAGCAGGAGCATTGGTTACTCTAAAAGGCATTACAAAAAATTCATAGTGGCCATACCTTGCCCGAAAAATAGTCTTCTCAACATCCTCGGCCTTAACCTTGAGCTAATGGTAGGTCGACCTATGATCAATTTTAGAAAAAACTCGTGCTCCCTGTAACTGATCAAACAAATCATTAATCCTCGGCAAGAGATATTTATCCTTAGTGGTTACCATATTCAGTTCTTGGTCATCAATACAAAGGCGAAGTGTGCCATTCTTTTTCTTAACCAGTAAAACTGGCTCTCCCCAAGGTGAAGTGCTCAGCCTAATGAAGCCTTTATCCAACAACTCTTGTAACTGAACTTTTAACTCCTTAAGCTCGATTGGGGCCATCCTACAAGGTGTTTTGGAAATAGGCTGTGTTCTTGGTATAACATCAACAGTAAATTCTATCTCTCTATCCACCAAATGGCCAAGCAAATCATTTGGGAAAACGTTAGGAAATTCATTAACAACTAGAATATCATGCCATTTAATATTTCCATTCAGATTACTCAGTACACTACACAAATAACCTCGACATCCTTTTTGGATCAACTTATAAACTTTCATGGATGAAATCAAGTAAGGTGGGGGTACTACTCCTTTACGCTGAAATGTAACCTCGGCTTGGTGTAGGGGCTTAAAAGTGACAATTTTAGAAACACAATTAATGGATGCATAATTTGCTGCTAACCAATCCATTCCCAATATAACATCGAAATGAGTCATGTTCAACGGCATCAAATCAACGAATAATTCAACATTCTCAATTATAACAATACATGCTCTATAAATGGATGCAACAATCATAGTTCTTCCAAATGGAGTAGAGACAGATAATAAATAACCAAGGGGCTCCAGTTCCCTTTCTAACTTCTTGACAAACTTAGTACATACAAATGAATGTGTAGAACCTAAATCAATCAATATATATATGCATCTTGAGTGCAAATAGGAAGTATACCTGACAATACCGTCTCGGCGTTTTCAGTTTCCCCTAGCACTAATGCGAAGACTCTACCCTGTCGCATCTGTTCTTTCCTTGCATTTCCTTTCTATGCGGAACTCGAGGAGTTCTCACTTTCTTACCATCCTTAATCTCTATCTTGGGACAGTCCTTAACATGATGACCCATCTCACCGTATTCAAAGCACGCTCCAGATGCCCAATGACAAGCTCCCCAATGTTGTCTCCCAAAACTTGTGCATGTCGGCCTAGTATCATTTTCCTGATTTGAGTTGCTTGAACTACCCACATTCACCTTTTTCTTGGCATTAAATGGTGCTCGATGATTATCATAATTCTGCCTCTTTCTCTAACTCTCTCCTGAACTTTGATATTTGTTCAAGTTAGCTTCTGCTAGGATGGCTTTGTCCAATACCCAGGCGTAAGTTAGCATGTTGAGTATATTAACCCAATCTTGTATTGGTCCACAAAGCCCACTAGCAAACTTTCTAGCTTTTCTGTATTCAGTATTGACAGTGTGAGGTGTATACCTAGCCAACTCGATGAAAATGATCATATTCAGCTACTATTCTATTACCCTATGTCAGAGTCTAGAATTCTATAGTCTTGCGATCTTGGAAACTAAGGGGAAGTGCTTGTCATAAAATAATTCAAAAAATCTTGCCCACGTCAAACCTGGATTACCTTCTCGGATCATCATCCACCACCTGCGAGCATCGTCGTCCAGTGTAAATGTTGCCAATGACACCTTCTGGGTGTCAATACTAGGAAAGATTTCAAATAACTTCTCCATTTCAAGAACCCATGCTTCTGCCTTTAATGGCTCTATACCCCCCCTGAAACCTCAACGGATTCATTTTCTTAAATTCTTTGATCAAAGTTAACGTGTCGTCCCCACATCAAGTTGGCTATGGAGGCACTTGCGGTACTAGAGGAGATGAAGGTGGAGGTGGAACTGCATTTTGGCCGTTTGTCTGCTCTGCTTGAGTAGAGGCGGTACCAGTGTTCTGTTACTTTGCTTGCCTCAACTCATGGGTCAAACATTCTATCATCCTTTCTAATCTATCCAACTTGTCCTTGGAATGATCTCATCTAATTGCAAGTCTTCCTCTTCTCATGATGCTAAGAGTATGCGAAATGTGACTTTAAACAAGATGAACAAACAGACAAGTAGGTAAGTAGCAAATAAACATGCCAAAATAATGTACACCTTGTCCAATAGCAAGCAATATGATGTAATCCTAACATCATTCTAAGGGAAGTCCTATGCTCTTTAGGACCAAGAGTGTGTGAATAAATGTACTATAAGGAACTTGTGCTTTGATACCAATCTGTCACAACCCCATTCTGCCACTAATAGAATGATGTCGTGATGGCAGTAATCCGATATTACCAAAGGCCAACTTACTAAGATTCACGCAAACAGAGTATACATATGGGGCTTACATGCGCGAAAGTAATAAATTCAAATCTAATTAGTCCATAGGAGCTGTGCATAGATTAAATGAAATGACATATAGATTAACGTGGTTTTACAAATTGAATACAAAACAAAATAAACTTAATATTACATCTTGATCAAAAGGCTTCTCAACCCTAAACATATAAGGCAAATGATCAACAAAGCTAAGAAGTATAATCTTCAAGATGCTACAAAATGCAAACCAAAACATCTTCCAAATAAAGCTTAGGCGACATCGCCTTCTTGTTTATCACCTACATATATATAAGAGAGAGGGGTGAGCTGAAACTCAGTGAATGATATAAATAATAAAGGTTTGAATGAATGATATCCTAGATTCTGTCAAAACAACACATATCATAGCTTGTAACAAAATCAAAAAATGAATCGAGTTCATCAGTCAAAGGCTTTCAAAGCTTCAGGGGATGTTTACTAAAATCCACATAATACAAAGGATGACATTCATTGACAAAACAAAGGAATAACTGACTCGGAATCGATTAGACAAGCCCACCCGTCGGTGGCAAATGAGATATCTCAAAGAAAGGTACTAGTTGCATTAAAGTCCCCTAGCACATAAGAACATTTCAAGAATGTCATCAAAACAAACGTAATACTTGATACAAAAACAAAGGGATAATCATTCATGGTTGCTCAAATACTTTTTCAAAACAAAGCAAAGTTTTTATCAGAACAATGTAACATAATTTTATTAAAAATACCACTCACAATAGCTCTTCGGTTGAGGGGATTAAGGCAAAGATCTAAGACCTATAAGTACATAGTAATTCCATTGAATGCACTTGAAGGAGGTAAGAAGATATGCTCAAAAATGGTTAGGAAATGCACTCTCAAAACAAGCTTTGAATGAGTAAAATAGATCCTGACATTTCTTTCCGAAACTAAGTCAAAACAAAGAAAAACATGTGCTGGGAGTTAAATCAATGTTATCCTTCTTGGAAAAGTATGCCAAGTACAAACCAGGTCTTCGAATGGATGTACAGAGATGAGCTAGGCCGAAATGGCAAAGCTAGGTGAATTCAGGAGGCCTTGGCCGAGGTTCCACACCTCTTGGCCGAGTTGTGGTCTCTTTCGCCGAGATATGGCCTGCCCGCCCGAGATGTTACAAGGAGTCTGCAAAGGTATATTGTGGTCGGCCTAGGTGTGCATGCAAGGTAAAGTGCAAGTGATCATGCAAGGTAGGCCAAGGTGAGATGCAATGCTTGGCCTAGGTGTGAGGTCTAGACAAGAGTGGGTCTCAGTGACCACACTTAGATAAATGAAGTATGGAAATCTGGGTTTCCTATTGAAGAACATAAAGAACATGAATGCTATAAATCATAACATTTCATTCAAAATCTAGGATTTCTGAGTGCAAAAAGCATGGACCTGGGTACCCATACTTGAAGATTTCAAGAAAATAAACACAAAAACATGAAACTTGATACAAACTTTTGGATCAAAACAAAGCTTTTCTTTAGGCACACAAGAACATCACTTTCTCTCTCTAAAATAAAACTTTAAATCAATGCATGGCTCATGAATCATGCTAGATCATGCAATGTGATTAGATTAAAATAAAGAACCACAAAGTAGATCAAGAATTTAACCTCGAAACACAAATCCAATAGTTCAAACTCTAATAATCGAGCTCGGTAAATCTAGCTTCCTCCAAGAACTTCTTCTTCTTCTTCCTAGAGCTTCTATCTCTTCAAGACAAAGATATGGCAAAGATATGGGGTCTCAACTACTAATTTGACTTAAACCCACTACTAGGACACGTGGCATCATCTGATCAATCTCCTCAAAAAAGGTGTCAGAATAAAATAAAATAAAAAATAAAAAAACAAGAGTAGGTCAAAGTGTATAACACAAGTAAAGTGGCATGGGCACTCGAACAAGACAAGGATCCTGGATAAAACATAGGCTTCAAACAAGTGAAGGATAAGTGAGGTCTTCTTAATCTCGGCTAGGAGGGGTAACACTTGGCCTAGGTGTGACACACCTCGGCCTGGGTTGTACAAGTGAATGAACAAGATTGCTAGGTGTTGGCTAAGGTGCACAACAAGGCTGCAAGGTTCAAGGATCAAAGATCTTGAATGCTTAGGTGATACACATCTCGGCCTAGGTGATGATCATCTCGACCTAGATGATGCACATCTCAGTCTAGATGATGCACACCTCGGCCAAGGTGCAAGAGTGAAGGTAGAGGTCAACCAAGATGGTTCCAAGATGATCCTAAGTGTTGACACTCAATGGACTACGTGTAAGAGGTTCAAAGGTGTGACCTTGGTGTCAAGTAGCAACGATAGATGGCCTAGGTTCAACACACAAAGCAAGGAACAAAGCATGGATCTTATACTTAGACAAAACACAACAGCACAAAACAAGACATTCAATCATACATAGACAAAATATTGAAGTTCCCAAGATGCAAGCTTAACAAACCAAAATCATGTACATTCTCATGAATATGACTAAGGAAAAATGAGAGTTGTTATATTATAGGTATCTCAACAACACAACGTGAAGAAGATTTCTTCAATTTCTCAAGGGATTTAACAACAATTTCACGGATATTTCACAAATTTCACTCTTTCGCATCTTTCCTAATTTGCCCCAAAACCTAGGTTTGATCAAAAGAGGGGTTTTCCTTCATTTTCAAAATATTTTTCTTCCATGTACCTCCAAGTACTTTATAGTTCACAAAATAATTTATCTTCGACCAAAATCATAAGAAGAAAATCATTTCTCTAATATTTTCTAGACCCAACACTTCAAAACTCAAAACCCAAACTCGAAATCATAGCAAAATGGACAAGACATGCTAAGATCATATGTATAACTCAAAGAAACTCCCTACCTCAAGATTTGAGAAGAAACGATGAAAATTTTCAAAATCAACAGCGTCGAAATCTGATCTCCACCGTACACAATATAGCCCTTAATGAGCTCTACAAAATTAAAGAAGGCACTAGGGTCACATTCTCAAAGAATATGGAGAGATCAAGGATGTAAATGAGGAAGGTAGAGGGTTTCTAGAGAGAGATGAGAGAAAAAAGAGTGAGAGTCAATGTAGAGAGAGTGAAGTGAAAAGTGAAATAAAAGTGTGTATGGGCTCAACTTTTAAGTGATTGGACACATTTTTCAGAGTAAACTAAGGACAAACTGCTCAAGTGAATAATCTTATGCTTGAGTGATCAATTCAAATACTAAAACTACTAGAGTGAACAATCCTGTTCTCAAGCTAAAAATGTCAACTCCCATAATCTCTTTCTTCCCAATAAAAGACCGCTCGAGCAAAGAACACACACTCCTAGAAGTTCAGACTGCAAAATGAGAAACTGGAAGGTCGAGATACCGGAAGGTTGACATTACCACTCGAGCGGTCAAAGTACCACTCGAGTGGTCCTAACTAAGAGCAAAGGCATCAGCCACCTAAATGCATTTCTACCATTCCCAAAATCACTCCAACACCTAAGCATGCAAAACGACACCCCAGAACAAACTAGGATGTATCCGAATAACTTCAGAGAAAATGATTGACAACAACAAGAGACTCACAAAGTTCCAAAGTAGCAAGGATGATCAAAAGGAAATGAAAATTTTTGATTGAAATACTAAATTTATTTAAAAAAGGTCAGGGGACATCACAGGGAAGTTAAGAGTTCTATTTCCATGTAAATGTCAATGATGCCCCTTTCTGGAGAGTTTTTCAAATTGCTTTCCTATTTCATACAAGGTGCAATGTGTGCTAGTGTAATGTGATGATATGTAGCAGAGATTTCTTTAAGTATTTAAAATGATATGCCTCAAAAGGCATGCAAATGTCAATGCTTGAGTTTAGGACGTATTACTGTTTTGGGAGGGGGTCAAAAGGTGTAATGGATTGGCCACACATGTAGAGAATATGGGCCACACGTACGCCAACACTGGATGTGCGCACACATATTTTTTATCATCCCCAAATGCTTCACGCGGACCTGAAGAATTTTGTTTTCTTTGAAAAAGTACTTGAAAATCTATTTTCATATTCAGTCTTGCTCAAAATTTCCTCTAAACTCTATTAGCTATGCTTCCTTGGCACTTCGTACCTTTGATCCCTATTTCACTTTTTAGGTCTCCACATACAACAATAATTTTTCTTCTGATTCCAATGACTCTTCAACCATACCAATTGGCTTTCCAAATTTTCTTCCTTTTTTCTCCTGCACTGATTCCATTGATGATGATGAGAATGGTTTTAATGATGATAGCGAGGATGAGCCTTCTTCTCTCATTACCTATCTAGATACGTCATCCTCTTCTAATTAATGTTTTTGAGCTTGCGGGTGTCTTATGGGTTCATCTTCTACCTTCTTAGGACTATTTTTCTTTTTTCTTTCTTTCTTTCTTTCTTTTTTTTTTTTTTTTTTGGAAGAATCATTGTGTGAGATGCTTGGAGGATACGCCATGTTTTATAGTAAGAAAATTTTTATAAAAGTGTACAATTTATCGAATAGAGTTCAATTGTGTTTCTTTTAATGATGCTTGTTTGTTGAATTTGACAACGACTCTTTATACAAGAATTCGAAAGAATATAAATAAAAGAAAATTACAACTCAAAATGGAAATCTTACAAACACCCTAACCACCTAAAAAAATTCTAACAATGACATCGAAGTGCCCACATTAAGGGTGTTCGCGGTTCGGTTACAGCCGGGGAACCTCCACCATCACTCGATACCGAGGTTGAGGAGTTAGCAGCAAAGGGTATTGTAACTGATCTGGAGGTAGAGTTTGCTCCGGGACTCGAGTCCAAGCCATTACCACTGGGGATTCGGCCCTTCGATCCAGAGACGTATCATCCCCGCACACATATATTACTGCCTAGAGGCATCAGGCACTTCAACGACTTTGCACATGGCGTGCCAGAGGACCTTCTGGTGAGGGAGCCAGACTTCCATCTTTCTTACAGAGCCACAGAGGTAAAAACTCCATTTTCACGTATTTCTGCCTTCTCTTGCATTGCATTTCTTGCATAGCCTGTATTCTGAATGCTCATTCACCACTGTCTTTCATCTGATTCACTTTTCTTTGTCACAGGGAGACTCTTGTGCCTACAGGGTGTATGGAGCGGCGACGGCCAGGGACTGGTACTACGAGCTCCTCGCTGGGGTCCATGATATTGTTGACGAGGCTGGCATCGGCATTTTCTGCTCTGAAATTTCACGCCTCATAGCGAGCCGGCCCCTCCTCGGAGCGTTAGCGGAGAGGTGGTGGGACACCACCGATTCTTTCCACTTCTCTTCTGCTGGGGAGATGACGATGACTCTCTATGACTTCTCTATGCTGACAGACTTAGGAGTAGGGGGTGATCCGATCCCCTTCGACCCGAACATGGGCGAGTAGGAGGCAGCTTGGATCTTCCTACTTGGAGCACGCCCACCTGTATCCAGACCAGCGATGGTGTTGTATAGCTGGTTTTCTGAGCATTTCTACGGGAGCGAGCTGATAACCTTAGAGGAGATTGAACAGTATGCCAAGGGCTTCCTAACGTTCCTCCTCGTTACCACCTTATTTGTGAACAATTGGAACACTGTAGTATTGTATTTACTGAGTGCCTTAGTGACCTTGCCCCAGGTCCGATTCTATGATTGGGACGGAGCTGGCCTTCCCACACTTTACAGCTACATGGGCTCCACTTCCTGCATGACAGAAGAGTGGGTCGGAGGCTACTGACGAGCTTAGGAGGCATGCACTCCGCTTTCTACTTTGCACGTATGCTTTCTACTTCACATTCTCTGCTTCATATCTCTTCAACACCTGTGCTTTCTGCTTTGCACTTTCTATATTTGTTCATGCTCTGTGCTTTCTACTTTGCACTTTTCATATATGTTGACACTGTGCACTCTCTATATCTGTTGCACGTTCTATATCTGTTCACGCTTTGTGCTTTCTGGCTTGCACTTTCTATATTTATTGACACTGTACACTCTCTGTATTTGTTGCACTTTCTACATCTGTTGACACTATTAATAGCATCGCTGTCTTTTCCTTTGCAGTTATGGGTGTATCTATATTTCCTAGCCCTTATTCCGGAACCTATGGAGGAGATCTCACTCATAGTACTGTATTCACGATGGAACGACGGCCAGTGACAGCGTCAGAGCCACGACGACACGACCTTTGCATTCTTCTACTGCTACATCGATACAGTGATTGCTGATGAGGTAACCCAAAACTCATAATCATTTTTGCTCCACAACTGTTCTGATGCATATTTCGACATCTAACGGCGACTAACAAATTTGTAAATTCTCTATTTGCAGATCACATGGTAGCCTTGGGCGATGATGCCGGCTGGGGTGAGGGACTAGTATGCGGGGCATAGGGCACATCTCGCTTTCGGATTCTACTAGAGGGCCCAGTATGCCGAGCTTGGTTTCTGTGCGAGTGGTTTGTACGCCAAACCATAGGCTTGTCCGATCAGGTTGTTCCGATGCCACTCCCAGTGTCAATGCAGACAATTGATAACCTCTTAGTCAAGGCTATTGTTCAGTTCATGGCGGGCCTGGATGTGGACTTCTTCTGAGCAGAGGTGTTCACGCAGGCGAGGGAGCAGAAGCTCCTATGGCGGGTGAGGCGACTTGGCGGACCAGGGCCCATACTAGAGAGGCCCCTCTTGTTGGGCAGATGACCAGTTGGCTGGAGATTCCTACTGCATTCACATGTTAGTGGCCTACTGGAACTATCTACAGGATTCCGATTGAATCGGGAGAGGCAGGGCATGAGTATGTTAGAGCTTGGGGCGCGCCTCAAGTATGGACCACACTTTACAATTTGCACCCTACATTTTTCATTTCAGATATGTCTATCCCAGATATTGATCAGTCAAATGCATTAGCAGGCACCTACTACGGAGTATACAGAGAGCCTTCTCGATCTAGTTGCCACTTTGATTGGCATGGTGCATAGGAGAGAGAAGCTGCTTGATCTCCATGGTGTTCAGGTATTTTCTCTATTTCAGCCTGCATTTCATTACTAATTCTGTTCAGCACCACACTATCCTATTTCCACTGATACATTGGCATCTCCATTGTAGTCTTCCCCAAACTATACTGATATATTACATTAGCACACTGTACTCATATGTTGTACTTATACTGTATCTGGATTCTACATTACACTCATTCTGCATACTATGCATGTATCTAATAAACACACTGTAGCTGATAAATTGGCAACTATTTTTCTAGATCCCAGTTGTACCGAGGGCACCAGTAGCGGTAATGGCACCAGCACCAGATGCATCTCCTCCAGCAGTAGGGAGGAGAGAGAGAGGCAGGCCCCAGCACACAGTCGAGATGAGCGTCGCGGTCGAGGCAGGGACAAGGGTACCCGAGGCTAGTGCAGTCCTTTGGAGCCTTTTCTGAGTGGCGATGATGATGATGATGAGGACAGCGCCTCCGAGGAGATAGTGAGTCGACATTCTGAGTTTAGGAGTAGGGACGATGATGCCTACTCAGGATCAGAGAGCGAAGATGATGCCGAGGCCAGCTTCAAGGCCAAGAGTGGAGGCTCAGAGTCTAGTTCTGACAGCAATGTCAATGGTGATACTGCCTTTGAGTCCCCTCCGAGGAAGAGGACAAAGAGGGCCTCTCGAGCTTGAGACGATTGGCGGTGTTTTTTTGGATTTTTTTGCTTAGTTTCTTTTAGTTTCGTAGTTTAGCACATGTATAGCTTCAGATAGGTTTTACTTTTGCTTTGAAACTTGTACTTCTTTTGTAAAAACCTTGATTGGAATAAAACCCTTGCAATTTTTATGAAAAGAGTTTTGGTTCTGCAACATGAGCACTGCACCATGAGTAACATACTTGCATGAAAAAGAACATGAAGTTGAATTTGAAATCGAACATGCTTGCATTGGAATAATGTTCTTAATCAGATAATGAGCTGACCAACGACAAAATACAAATTACAACTCGATAAACAAAGCAAAAACAACTCAAACACACACCAGAAACAGCTATACACACTTGCAAAAACCAAAAGACTCAAAACATGACCGAACAACACAAAAACCAGAACAAAACCAAGCTGTCAAAACTGTCCAGCAAACAAGTGGATGGCCAGCCAAATTGGTGGATTGCAGGCCAGAAGAAGTGGACAGCTGGCCACAAATGTAAGGGCCACCAGAATGTTGACAGCTGGCCTCTACTCACAGCCTTATCTTCTATAAAAGGTCTTCTTTCATGATTCTTCTCCAGAACTTCATTTCAGTTGTTGTTTCTTCTATAAATGGAGCCATTTCTTGTCGAAAAGCTCACGGATTGGATAGTAACTTTAGATGGCACAGAAAAGGTAAATTTTAGGGTTTTGGCATAAACGCTCTTTTTCCGTTAAGCCGCACTCTACTTTGTTTTTCGTTCCTCCACATCGCAGTCTGATGCTGGGACCCGATTACGCATGTCTTTCACTTCGAAGCACAAAAAATATGCCTGACTCTTGAGGAGTTTTTGGCACTAATGGAATCCCGGCTCGATAAGGATATCATACTTCAGCCCCATTTTGGCCATGCCTTAGCCTTGGGACGAATGTGTGGGCTTACTTTGCACAATGCTCAATCCTTGGCCTATGACAGAGAGCAAGATATACCCAACTTGATTTTTTGATTTTCTGACATCGGTGACCGACGAAACCTCCTCTGGTGAGGCTTTCGGCAACACGCCATTTCCTTATGTATGCTTGCACACTACCTTCTTGCCCCTAGTTTTGGTGGAGCCAATATCAAGTTGGTTGAGGTAGCCTAATGCCTAAAAGAAGGTAAGAGTTTCATCGGTTTGGCATTGGCCAAGATCCTAATGAGTTTGGATGCTTTTCATCGGCGAGAGACCACTAAGTTTGCAGGGAGTCCACTACTGCTCTAGGTATTGTTTCCCACCCTATCTTATATATATTTCTCACATCACTAAGTATTCACACTCTACTTTCTCTCAAAGCCCTTTCTTTTCTATCAACATACATCTCTCTATTCTTTAATCTCTCTTATTTTTCATCCCTTCCAAGGTTTGGCTGATGGACAAGCTGAAGGTGGTGAATCCTCGCCCAGTTTATTTAGCTCGAGCATACTTTTTTCGCCAATGCCTAGTGGACTTCCCCCAAAGAGGGATGGTAGTGTAACTAGATGTGCCACAGGTCTGCAGCCGACATAGCTTAGCGTTACCCCTGGCTTGACTTAGCCGACATAAGCTACAACATGACCTGACAGCCAGGTGTTCAGTTGATTGGCCTTACACACTATGTGTTCTATTTCCCCTTCCGGTTCAGATGCCAATTTGGGCATAATTAGACCTGCCCAGAGAAGGGGGTGGAATACCTAGCTTCATTCTCGATTCGTGCTTCACACTTGGCTAGGTACCTTACTGCTTGGAGGACGAGAGAGCTTCTGACCCCTGCCCCTAGTTTCAGTTATGCCCTTTTCTAGTGAATGCTTGGCTTGGCTCGAGCACGAGGCACAAGCTGGACCAACTTTAGCTGCGGGGACTTCTGTCATGATAAGCAGAGGACCCAGGAACACCTGACTCATATGCCCCTAGTTTTATTGCTATGATCTTTCTTTTCAAGTTTTTATGATGTAAAAGCAACTTCAATTTGTAGCAAAGAGTTGGAGAATGTACTTGATGTTGAAATCAATGAAATTAAAGTTGTGAGCACTAAAAATTTTCCTTTTGGTCCAAAAATGGTCTAAGTTGTAAAAAGTAAAATTTTAAGAAAAATCAACTTTTATTAAAACTTTTCAAAACTACTTTCGAAAATGATCACCACCTGACACGCGCAGAATCGATTCTCAAGTTGTATAACCCAAATCGGAAGATCATAACTACCCCTGCTTCCATACCACCACTGTTATACATTGTACAATGAGCCTTCTTCCCAAAACGAAGATCACAACCAAGCTACACAGATCACGACGAAGCTTATAAATAACGAACAAAGATGACCTAATCATACAAATAGACATAACAGTTGAGTTGGAGATGATTACGGCAGAACTTCAGGATGAAGTTGCCTACGCATCCCAAAGATGGCAATCAGGCCTTACGTAGTTTGGTTCAGGTTCACTCGAGTTTTAATACTCTTTTTTTGCGCTCTAACTTTTGTCAAAGTCGCCCTTTAGGGTTTTTAACCTTGCGAGCTCAATTTTTCTTTATTTCTAATTTTTCATACTCTAACTTTTTCCTAGGTCGACATTTTGGGTTTTCAGCCTAGAGCCTCTCAGGGGTAATATTTCTTCAACTTGTCTACGTTGATCAGCTGTAAAAACTCCAGGTCATCTAGGTCCATGAGAATAATCACCCCTCCTAACTAGATTGACTTGATGATGTAAGGACCGGTCCAATTAGGTCTGAACTTGCCCCTAGGGTCATATATGGGAGCTCGGTCATCTTTGAGCACCATGTCCCCTTCCTTAAGATTTCTAGACTTCACTTTCTTATTAAAAGCCCTAGCAATTTTGCGCTGGTAGCCTTGGACATGATACAATGCCCTTAGTCTTCTCTCATCAAACAACATTAATTCCTCAAATCTACTCTGTTGCCAATCTACTCTACTATCTGGCACTCGGCTATAACCCACAGTGACGGCACTTCAATGTCAATTGGCAAAATAGCATCCATCTCATAAATGAGAGAATAAGGGGTTGCCCCTGTAGATGTTCGGATTGAGGTTCGATAGCCCCGGAGCGCGAATGACAGTTTATCTGGCTAGTCCCTGTAAGTCTCTACCATCTTCTGCAGAATTCTTTTGATGTTCTTGTTCGTAGCCTTGACAACTCCACTGGTTTGTGGCCTATAGATCGATGACTTATGAAAAGCCACTTTATATTTCTCAAGCAAGTCCATCACCTCTTTCTTGAAGTGTGTCCCATTATCAGAGATAATCTCATTGGGCACCCCATACCGACAAATGATATTGTTCTTGATGAACTTAGCCTCATGTGATGCTTTTAATACAGAGTAAGAATGGGCCTCTACCCATTTCGTGAAGTACTTGATTGCTACCACGATGAACTCATGTCCATTTGAGCCCTTTGGCGTAATTGAGCCGATAACATATACCCCCCAAACAGAGAAAGGCCATGGTGTAGTCATGTTGTAGAACTTCGACGGCGGAATGTTCATGCGATTGGCATGAGTCTGGCATTTGTGACAGCGCCGAACAAAACTAATACAATCCTCTTCCATGGTTGAACAATAGTAGCCTTCTTTAAGGATTTTTCAGACAAGCCTCACACCGTTCATATGGGCTTCACACTCTCCTCCGTGAATGGCCTCCATAAGGTGCTTTGATTCTTTTTCATCTACACATAGTTTATGCATTCAAAGATGGCCTCTTTTGTATAGCTTGCCCCAGCAAATGATAAGTTGAACAGCTAGACGTCATATTTCTCTTTTGTCCTTGGCATTTGTTCTTGGTGGATATGCCTTATTTTCCAGAAAATTCCAGATATCATAGTACCAGGGGTTCTTGTCTGAAGCCTCATCTATCATGGCAATGGTTTCATAGGCCGGCGTGTACTTCTATTCAATAATGATCGGACACATCCTGACTCCCAATGGAATGTCTACCATAGAAGATAGAGTTGCTAGTGCATCAGTCAATCAGTTGTTCTCCCTTAGAAGATGGGCAAACGTTAGCTTTTCAAACCTCGGAATTAGCATATCCAAGGCCTGATGGTAAACTTTTATTTTCTCTTCTTTTACCTGCCAATCTCTATTGGTTTGAGACACAACCAAGCTCGAATCCCTGATAACATCCAACCTTTTTGCCCCTAGTTCCAGGGTGGTTTCTAAACCAACAATATACACCTCATACTCTACTTCGTTGTTTGATACTTTGAACTGGAGTTTGAAAGCTAAGGGTATATGGGAGTGATCAAGTGCTATCAGCAACACACCGATCCCATAACCGTATTGATTGGCTGCTCCATCAAAGTACATCGTCCACATTTTCTCCTCTATTTGCAAAATATCTTCATCTGGGAACAAGTACTCCACCGCTTCATCCCCCTCTACAGCGTGCTCTGCCAGGAATTCTGCTACAGCTCTCCCTTTAACCGACTTGCGTGTAACATATGTAAGATCAAATTCAGAGAGAAGAAGCAATCAATGGGCTAGCCTACCCATAAGTGCTGGTTTCTCAAGGAGATATTTGAATGGATCTAATCTCAAAACCAGGATTACAGAGTGAGCTAACAAGTAGTGCCCCAACTCTCGGGTAGCCCATACCAAAGCTAGATAAGATTTCTCAACGGGAGTATAACGGGCCTCGTAATTCAACATTTTCTTGCTCAAGTAGTAAACGGCTTTCTCTACCTTGGCCTCGGACTCCTAAGCTAACATACACCCCATGGTTGAGTTGTCACCGACAGGTACAAAAATCAGCGGCTTTCTCGATTTTGGTAGCGATAACACAGGCAGATTCTTCAGGTATTGCTTAACCTATTCAAAAGCGAACTGACAGCGATCATCCCATTGGAACTTCTTTCATTTCTTCCGGAGACCAAATAGTGGTTCACAAGTCAAGGTTAGTTTTGATATAAACCGTCTTATGAATTGCACTTTAACCAGAAAGTCGCGCACCTCCTTTTCAATCCTTAGTGATGTCATTTCTAAGATGGCCTTGATTTTGGAAAGATCTACCTTAATTCCTCTCTGTGTGATTAAGAATCCCACCATTTTTCTTGTTGTCACGCGGAAGGTACATTTTTGCAGGTTCAATCTCAATCTATACTCTCTGATCCCGTGAAAGAATTTCTCTAAAGCGGTGTAGTGGCCCTCTTGATCTTTGAACTTGATAGTCATATCATCTACATGCACCTCAACCTCTTTGTGGATCATGTCGTGCAGAATGGTGGTTGTAGCCCTTTAATAAGTGGCCCCAGCATTCTTTAACCCAAATGGCATGACTCGATAGCAATAGGTTCCCCACGGAGTAGTGAAAACGGTCTTCTCCCTATACTCAGGTGCCATCAGAATCTGGTTATACCTGGAAAATCTATCCGTGAGCGAAAGCAATGCATGGCCCGTATTAAAGTCTACCAACTCATTAATAAGCGGTAGTGGAAAATCATCCTTTGGACTAGCCTTATTCAGATCCCTGAATTCGACACAGACTCTGATTCTGCCATCCTTCTTTGGGATTCAAACAATATTGTCCAACCACGTCAGATACTCAGATACAAGTAAGAACCCTGCCTCGATCTGTTTGCTAACTTCTTCCTTGATCTTCAAAGCCTAATCTGGGCAAACTTTGCGCAACTTCTGCTTAACTAGCTGGGCCTCAGGGTCAAGAGGGATTCGGTGTTGTACAATCTTAGGATCGATTCCAGGCATGTCTTCATAGGACCACACGAAAACATCTTTGAAATTTTTTAATAAAACGATTAAAAGCTCGTGTTCCTCCAAAGACAACGTGGACCCGATCTGGACCAATCTTGGATCCTTCTCAATACCCACATTAATAGCAATGATTTTATCTGTATGGGGCTTAACACGCCTCTCCTGTTCGGAATCAACCAAGTTTTTCAAAGCCTGAGGAATTTCTTCCTCTTTGTTTAAATCAAAATTTTGGAAATCAAGATCAGTAGAACAAACCAAAGGCACGGAGTAATAAGCAAAGTCCACCTCATTTCCATTCAAAAGATCTGGCTCCTTAGTTACAGTGGACTCAAAAGAAAAAGAAAAAGAGGATCGGGACAGGACTTTGGCATCGGGTTACCAGTCCCGGAGATGCCAGACTCTAAAGAACTCGAATCTGATTCTGATTCTAATTCCACAGACTCAGTGGAATCAAACTCGGACTCACCATCTGATTCAAAACTGCTAATGACGCCCTTCTCAAACTTCCAGATCAGGCGCAGAGCCTCAGATGCATCCAGGATAAGACTAGTAAAATCCTCTGTTGGTTTATCCCCAATCATTGAGATGGTAAAACTATCCCCTAGGTTGGCGGACTCAGCTCCAACAGTAGAACTCGCCAATAAGTCAGCCCAGTGCCTTTCCCAGCAACTCCTCCTATTCAATAACCAGGCTCACAACCCTTTCTTGATCTATACCAGTGCTTAAGTCTGCTTGCTCATCCTTCTCTTGGTGGACAAAGCGTCCGTTCAGGGTTCTCCATAGAGGTTTGTGGACTAACTCATACTACTTCCCAATCTTTTTTTTCTTTGATTTTTCCCGTCAACTCCTCCCCCTTTCTTTGCCAGTCTGTGGTGGTAGGTTTGTATCACAGCCCAAAAGTGTGGGGGTTATGACTCATCTCTTTTGTAACAACACCTCTCTGTCTATCAGTTTAGCCTAGTCCCGATCTGGGCACATGCCCCTGTTTGTTCATCATATAAAGTGACTGGGCACTCACATAATTTCTCTCGTCTTCTGCTATGATGTTCTAAACCAACCGAGCTTCTACCAAAGAGAAGCCAGAGAGAAATACATCCTCTTCCCTGTGTATGATTCCCAGCACTGGTGTGGTAGTTCCTTGGGGAGGGTGAATTGCAGAATTGCCATACACAGTAGCAATCCCACCTTGAAAGGGGTACTTTACTAGTTGGTGAATGGTTAACAACACAACCTTTATCTAGTGGAGCCAGGGCCTTCCCAGTAGCAAGTTAAAGGTGGCTGATACATCGATGACATGGAATTCCACCTCATGTTCGGACAGGCCAATTAGGATATGGCTTTTGAATGTTCCCATAACATCCCGGCTTGTATTGTCATCTGCCCGGACAACTTAAATCATGGGTGTAAAGTAAATTGGCCTCAAACTGATGGCATAGGCAGTTCTCACTTGACATACATTGATCGCTGATCCGGTATCTAGTAACACCACCAAAATCCATTTTTTTTGACTTTCCAAGGTTATATATAAGGGACGGTTGTGGTTGGCGCCCTCGAGAGGCAATTCTTTATCCGTAAAGGATATTACTGGCATAACGTTCCCAGAGGTGACCAACGACACCAATTGGTCAGCGGTGGTGTCAATGGGTAGTTTGGTTTGGTTCATCGCTTCAAGTAGGGCTCATCTATGCTCCTGATATGCCATTATCAGTCCCCAAATGGATATGTTAGCCTGGATCTTCTTTAGTTATTTCAAGACCCGGCTTTCTTCAACATCCTTCCTCTTTTCTTTCTCAACCTCTCTGTTGGAAGACTCTGGCTGATCTAAAGTTAGGGGTTTAAAGTACCGACCACTACGGGTCAGATGATCAATCTAATCAGTATACCACGTATCATCAGGGGTATCATCCTTCAACTCTTCATCCATGTATGCATAGCTAGATTGCTATCTTCCCACCACTCCTCCTCGGTTATACCTAGGCTGCAATCAGGTTCTATTCCGAGCATGTTAACATCACGTGCCTCATCATCATACCATTCTTCCTCCACTATAGTTTGGGTTTCAATATCCCGATACTTTCTGAGTTTCCTTCACATTCTCTTTTGATCACTGGGTTACCGCTCAGTTTTCTTGGCGTTTTGAACACTGCCGATTGTGGACTCAGCCTCTTCTTTCTTGTTTCTCCCTTTCTGTTCCTGAACTATCTTCGCCTAGATCTCCTCTATCCTTTCCCTTTGAAATTGTTCTAGTGCTTGTTCTTTCTTAGTCAAAGGTGAAGCCTTAGCCTTGCCACTAGTAGTAATTTCCTCTTCTATCCTAATCTCTGTTGTCTGTTCCTCCATATCCGACTCTTTCTCACTCAACCATCCATCACTTGTTTCCGGCTGGCTCACGTCCCACTATCCCATCTGTACATAGCTTGTATCTTCTTCCTCAAAGAAGTAAAGATCCTCCAGATCCTCTTTCAATTCTGTCAGATCCTCCTCTAGGTTTGCTAAGTCATTCAGGCCTTGGTCGGGCCACTCATTCTAATTCTGTGCCATTTGGTCTTCCCCAATAGCATTAATGCTGAGAAAGTCTATCAATATGACTATCGACTTCAGCTGATCGATGGCCACAATGTATAAACTGGGATCATACTCCTCCGCGAGTGAAACCCCCTTCTCTATGACACGGGGTATTAAACAACCCTGTCTTCAGTGCATTCTTCTCTCTCTCTCCACTTCTACTACCACGGGCTTGGATTGGGTTTGTGGTGTTAGATCCATCATGCACATGTCTGTGCCTTCTGGAATAACTACCTCCAATTTTGGTAGGTGGGAAAAGGTAATGTATGTTCTAGGGTTGAAGGTGGGCAGTAGTGTATGGATGTGGTTAATTTTTTTGGGCGGGGGACTTGGTTGTGTGTAAAAAGTGGGTTGGTTGTTGCGTTGGGTTTGGAAGGTGAAGCGATGACTTTGTTGTCAATCAGATACTGGATCTCATGACGTAGGCGGTAGCACATCTTCGTGGGATAGCCATGTTGTTGTTGGAAGATACAATATTCGGTAAGGTCATGTTTGGGTGGCAATGGGTCTTGGAGTAGACGATGATCGAGAGGCTTGAGATGCCCCTTTTGCATTAATAGCTTGAGGGCGTAGGTTGGGCTCATATGGAGGGGAGTAAAAACTCTTCGATTCCGGGGTGGGCCGGTACTTTGTGAAGGTCGTAAGGTTATGGCAGTAGCAAAGGGATCAGCCATCTTCGCCATTCAAACAACAGTACTGGCATCCGCAGGCCATGGAATAGTTGCACTGCTAGCATTGGTACTCCGGGAGAATGGCCTTCTTGCGGGTTCACTTGTTGTATGGATAATACCCTTTTTGAATGCACTCTCAATCTAGACCCCCAGCTCATATAAGGAAGCAAATGTGGACAACAACGCCACTATCGTTCTCTACAACATGTCTGGCTCAAGTTTCTGGACCACTAGTCAGACTTGTTCTCTTTTGGCAGGCCTATTTGTCATTCAGGCTACCTTGGCTCTCTACCGAGCGACAAAATCAATAAATGATTCTTTGGGGTTCTGGGTAGTAGCCAGTAGATCGCTAATGGTTACTTCTATCTGGGTGTTTTATGAATACTGGTTGACGAATGCCTCAGATAGCTCCTCCCAATTCCGCTTTGTTGAGTCTTCCAACTTAGCGTACCAGATGGCCGCCACATCAGACAGGGTTCTCCCAAACAAGGAAAGCTTCTATCCCTAAACAAACCCATGGGCCTTAATACATCCAAAAACAACCGAGCATGCACAATCGGATCCCCACTCCCATTGAATCTGTCGATGTGGGGCATCTTAAATTTCCCTAATAAGACTGAAGCCTCACTGTACCCATCTTCGATGTCTGGAATGGAGTTGAAGCCTTGGAATTTCTTCAATATTTTCTCTTATCTAGCAATTTTGACCAAGGCCGGATCAATTTCATTGATATTAAAAGGAAAGATTCCTACAGGAGGTTAAACCGGAGGCCGATAAGCTGGGGCCGGGGAAACATGTCCTAAGGATTCAAGACAGGCAGATTTTCTACTGGTGGGGGGTAGATCCGGGTTTGGTTAAGCAGCTGAGATCGGATGCACAGTTGATGCTGATGCCCTAGATGTTTGTCGTAGATTGGCGATAATTTCATCCTATGTAGCTATCCTCTGGTTTACGATGTCCATGGATCTTTGGAAAGTTACCAACATGGCAGCAAATTCCTCCGCATTTTGTGCTATATTCGGCGCCATATGATTGAGTGAGAACGAATAGGTGTTTGCGGAATGCTTTGTACTGGTGCCACCGATTGTTTGTTCCTTCTTCATCGGGTGACTGGTGAAAGTGAGAACAACACTGGCTGGCCACCAACAAGGTCTTGAGCTCTACAAAGCCTGCCAAAACGAGTCCACACAACTTGAGAAATATCAGATCTTTCTAAAACTATGATGGTAAACTACCTAGCACAAAGAAAAAAAGAAAAACAAAATCAAAATCTGACAGCACTTTGGCCCCAATTCACAACAATCAGAACACATAACTAAACTTTAATCTCCACTAAACTCTATTCTCAAAGTCATACTGATATGAACCACCCTGCACAGTTTCACTAAAAAGGCACATATCAAGTAAAAAGAGCCAATACACCCCTATGAGCGGGTAGGGTTACTCTGTCCTAGATTTTTGGCATGATCTAAGTTGCACTATTTCAACAATGAGTTTCACAACATCCTACAAATGGGTGAGCATCATGTCCTGGTCTGCGACAGTCACTATGGTTTCACTATATGTAACTAGGTCAAATAGTCAAAGAGGGTACCTCAACAAGACTACCTAATATACCTCTCACACCTAACACCGAGAAGTGAAAGGAGGATCAAACGGTACAGCGGTAGTCCAAATCCAAAGGTTGTGTTCCCAACATGGCAAAGCCTACGACCGGTCAACCTTTTGGCAAGCTTTAAGGCAAGCCTCCAGCAAACCATCTAGGAATAGCAGTCGGCAAACACAGTGACTTAAGCACATCAATGCAAATGCAAATGAAAATGCAATGAACATATAAGTGTAGATAAAATTTCACATCATGAATTTTGAGTCAAGTTCTCTAAATCCCCAGCAGAGCTGCCAAAAATTGTAGCTCAACTTTTCGTGCTCCTTTTGGAAGACAAGAAGCCCTACAGTTCGAACTCTACCTATAGTTCTAAATCTGATTTCACAAGTGCAATGTGAAACAATGAAAACACAAAAAGAGTCCAAATCCGACAATTCTTTTTGGAAAATTGATGTTTTGAATGAATTGCCAAAAATTGACTACTTTGCCAAATTTCAGAGTCGCCACCTAAATATTTTTGGAAAATTTGGGAAACCCAAGACTCGTGCCAAAGGCCATTAGTCCGTCATTGCTAAAGTTGTCTTGGCTCGGGAACTTAGGTACGAGAGGGGAAGGTCATGAATTGAGCACCCCCCTCGCCCGATCAAAGATCGGCCTCTACTAATCATGATGTGAATCTTATTTACATTATATACTCTTATTCTGAATATTATCTATATTACTATGTGATGCACACACAAGTATAGATTATTTTGCAAAAACTAGAACATTTAATTTCATGTTTTTTTTTTTAAAAGAGTTTGGAATGTGCCACTTGAAAAAGTGGGCTCAAATGTACATTAATCAAATTATCCCAAGTCAAGCAACTAACCCTCATCCATAGACATTCAGACAGTTTATATCAGATAAATACTTAGCCTCATGGTGAACATGTTTTAACATGGTAAAATTAACATACAATGCAATATGTTAAAGCGTGTAAAAGCTCACCTAGTACTCTAAGCCAAAATAAACAAAAGAATTAGAAAGAAATGCATGATCCTAACTAATACAATATGACTATTGTAACGAATTCGATATGCAATTACTAGGCTCAGTTACTAACATGGAATATGAATCAATTTGATAGCATGCGGTCTAAGCATGTATTCAAAGATGCATTTAACTAACGATGCAAGTTAGAATGATGAACCAAGCCTCAATACATGCAATAGAAATGGATGCAAGGCATGAGAGATGCTAAATGAAACATGATGCTTCTAAACTAACCATCATAAGCAGGGAAATAAAAAGAGAGAAAAATGTGGGATTGGAAGACATACACTTTCTTACGACATTTGCGCCCTCATGCAGGAGGATCCGAATCAACTAACTAGGCTAATTGCTACAAATTACAAACTGAATGAAATAATCAACTAAACTAGCTAATTAAATATTACAACAAATTAACTAACTAATTGAACTAATTAAATTAATTACAAATCAAAACGAACTAATTAATTACATGAATACAACATGAAAGAAGTGCTAAGCTAGCTATTCTAATTACTCCGCCTTGGGAAACAAGGAATGCTCATGCATGCACGGATTTCCACCAAGAAAAGGCCATTGTTCTGTTGCAAGATGCCTCTGTAGCACAGTAAAACATTTTCAATGTTTTTCACCTCAGAATCAGCTCTGTTTTTCTAAAAAAGTACACTGCTTGATTTTGCAAAGGTGGACGGCAGGCTAGAAATGGTGGCCTACTGGCCATTGATGCATGGTTTTTCCTGCTGCAACAGAGAGCAAACAGAGCAAGCACAAGGTATTCTCAAGGGTTGTTTGCACAACTTACCCTTCCTATCATCAAACAGCTTAAAGGAGTAGTAAATTTGATTCACAAACCATCAATCAATGCAATTTTATTGGATGCTGTCCTATGAACCAAAGGGTGCAAATTCAATAAGTGCAACGAATGTAAGACTCTCAAACCTCCTCCCTATCATGAATGATCAAGGGAAATGGTTGACAATAACTCTTGAACCAGTTTCATCACCAATAAGTATGAAACGACTCAAGACTCAAGGGTTCAATTAATGTCCAATTCAACCCAAACCAAGTTATTATATTGTCTAATTTTAGTCCAAGTTTTAGTATTCCATTTTAATTACCTTTCCATTCTTTAATTCATTAAGTCCAAAGTGAGCTTTAAGTCCTCTAACGAAAAGAAGTATCAAACCAAGAGTTGTTTTAGGCAAGAGAGAAGTGTCATGCCATTGGTAATGAACCCCCAAAGGGATTAAACCATTAAGCATAAGGCCTCAATCTCACGCTTTAAACAAGCAACTAGTTTGAACCAACTTTCAAAGCAAAGCAAAAGCTGAGAAAGGAAGGAGGTTACAGAGATGATTAGAGGTGAAAACAAGTATGGAAACCCGTAAACAAGTGCTATTAACTCAAATAGGATGGTGGCTAAGGCCTAAACACCAAACCTATGAGGACAATTACACTACAAGCATGCAATATAAGGCTCGAATGCAATAAACAACCCAAAATAGTCCTATAACAGTGCTAAATAAGTCCTAAAATATGCTGGAATTAATACAAAAAAAGCTAGAATAGTAAGCTAAAACATGGTGCAATGTAAGCTAGTAAACAAGACAAAAAGAGGGGAGGCTAACGCCTCCAATTTTGAACTTCAAAACATGTTTTTAGCCACTGAAATAACTCTCGAATTCAGTATTTAAAAGATGAAAAAGAGATATTGTAAAGATGGGAAACACAAGGGTAAAGGCTACAGTAGAAAGGTGGAAAGAAAGGTGAACCACCTCTCCACCCTTTAAGGCCTTAAATCACAAGTTTCAACCCAAAACTACAGAGTTTTTACATCCCAAAAAATAGTAGAAAAACAGCAGGGAAAAAAGTAACCAAAGCAATGAAACAAGCTAGGCCTTATATCTCTTGAAGAGAAGAACACTTCTAAGAAATAATTCAACACATACACACCTTCAAGAGCTCAAGTTAAGCTCAAAAGTACCTTAGCTTAGAGATGGCAAGGTTTGGTTAAGAGTGTATAGGCAAAAGCTCAAAAAATTTCAAGAGAGAGAGAGAATTGTAGAGAGAAAAAATTAATTTTGCTCTAATTTTTCTAACCCTCAAAAATAGAAGGGGAGGTCCTATATTTATAGAAAAACAGGGCACTCCCTCTGAAACATTCATCTATACACGTGGGAGCAGATGCGAGCATCTGTGTAAACAGCTGGCGCAGCTGGCAAAAAATATCTGCAAAACACACTTGTGCCCGGCAGGCCACACACTTGGCCGACAAGGCACAAGGGTGGCAGGCATCCAAAATAGATGGCCGGCAACCTACAAAAATGGGCCTACAAGTCCCAAGTTTTTCAGGTTTGAAAGGCTGGGGTTTTGGTGCAAAAACAAGGCACAAGTTTTGCAGGGTTTTGAGGCTCAGAGCTGTGGCATTCCGCGGAAGACTTTGGAGCACTTGACAAGCATATACATTCATCATTGGGTGTGCAAGTGATGGTGCCCAAGTCATAAGGGCGATAAAAAATGGGGTGTCTACACATGGCTATGTTATCCTCTTGAACGGTATGAGTTATAGGGTTAATTGCACTAATGGTCACCAAAGTAGGCTGTTTGGTACACTTTAGCCCCCAATCTCTTAATTGTCCCACTTTAGTTCCCAAAGTTTGTGACCTATTACACTTTAATCCCTATCATCAATGTCGTTCAAAATCAATAACAGGAGAATAGGTATTTTTGAAATTTTACAAGAATCCTCTACAAAATCAAAATGACAAAATACTAGAAATTTTTCTAATGTTTAAATTAAAACCAACTTGAGTTGTAGATAGACTACAATTTCAAACTGTGTTAACATTTCACCAACTAGAAGATAAATCTAGAACATTTTATTCGTGTCTTAGATGATGTATTTCCTTTTATAAATTTGTATTTCAAAATTTATCAAAAGTTTCCTTTCATTGGATGGATCAATCATAAAGGCATTCGTTATACCTATACTTTATATTTCTATAATGTCTCTCTCTCTCTCTCTCTCTCTCTCTCTCCTAAGCAAAATCCTAACTTTCTCACTCTTACAACAGGACCTATTATTGTTTTTTTGGGCATTCTTTTCTTTCTCTCAAGTCTCGTCATCAATCTTGTCTAGGTAAATCACAAGTTTTGAAATCAATGCATCTGTCTCTGTAAATAAGTTTTGCCCAGTTTTTTATTTGTGTTTCTTATGTTTGTTGCGGTTTTTGACAAAATTTCTGTGAGTTTTAAATTCAATGCGATACTACTTGATTGAGTTGCAACAGAAAGTATTAGCTTGTTTTGGTAATAAGAAAGATTGTTCTGTGATTTTCAAATGTGCATGTGGATGGTTTAATCTCCAAACACCTTAACTACAGAACACCTTAACCCGTATGCACCACCACTAGTTCAAGTGGTACTTCTTGTTGCCCCTTATTTTTTGCTTAATTACTAATAAAAGACATAAGCTCAGTAATGGGGATTACTTAGAGCAGAGCACAAAGTCCAATTTGATTCAATGGAGAGATAAACTAGTGACACTTTCATTATGCAAGCATCGCATTGAAAATAATGAATATCATGAGATTTGGCCAGTGGTCCTTAGTCTAATCATATGTGGGGTGATATATATGGTTTACAGGTATACATTGGAAACACAGTTTACTAGTTTCATCCCCTTTTATGATTGTTATACTCTCTTCCTAGGCATTACATGTTAATTAATCCACTATTTGATCTAATATTTTGATCGATATATTAATTGTTTTTCAATTTTGATGCTTGGAGGTTCTTCATTAATTTCTTAAACCCCACCCCCCACCCTGCCTTATTTTATTTTATTTTTATTATTATTTGGTTGTTGGAGGGATGGGACTGGTGCTCTCTGTAATCACGTAACTCTTCATTCTTTGCTTTTCAGATATTTTGAATTTGACGCATTGAATGGAATTTAATAACTTATATATGTATATACATTGTGGCATTCGATCTGGTATTCCTAAGTGATCTCCTTCATGACAGGCTGGTTAGAGTTGTTCATGGGAAGGGAGCAAACATCATTTTCATTCAGGTAATTGCTCTTAATAATCGGATGTGTAGCTCTCTTGAAACTATCTTGCTTGTTGTTCTCGAAGAAATATTTCTTCCACACTTAAAATGTTTGTGCCCAATTTATCTCTATGCTATATAATACCTTAACATTATTTCTTTATATGAAGATGTAATACTTTTGAACTTGTTTAATCTTCACACCTAAAAAGCCTTGTTCCTTTTGCAAATGTTGAATGATATGAATTTGAGAGTAATCAATGTATATTTGTGCAATTGAAGACCTTGATATCATTTTTCTTCAGTTCTAATAAGTTTAGAAATAAGTCTTACTATTTAATCTTTTGGCTGACGACGAAGGCATAGCATGGTGTTGCGACTTACTAGTGTCCTTTCTTCCTTATGTTTTGTAGTATAGTTTTTGTTCTAACTTTTATCAATAGTCTACTCTTCAACATTCAATATTGTCTTTGTTTCCTTGGTGAGGAGCTGATAGATGAAGTGAGGGAAACTTCTATAAAATGGCACTCTATCATATGTTCTCACTACAAGAAAATTAGTTTATAACCATGCTTTTGTTATGGCGTTTTTTCAAAAAACGTCGTTTTAAAGGTTTTCAAAATATTTTTGTAAATAACTCATTTTAAAAAACACGCGTGTTTTGGTGTACGAACATATTTTTCCTTTTAAGACCCACGCGTTTTTCATTCTTCTATTCTATTTCACGCAGCAATTGATAGATCTAGGTTTTCTATCTCTTCATCACTCCTCTTTCTTATGTTGAAAGGTCACTAGATCGAGCTTCGTAGGCTCCGATTCACGATCTGGTTCTCTCCATCTTGGCTCAAAGCTCTCGATCAGTCCGGTTTGAAGATTAATTTTGTGAGTCCTCTGATTTTTTGATTTTGTCTATATACAAACTTAGATCTACGATCTCAAATCTGTTTGATATATATATATATATACTAATTTATGTCTATTGATCGCGATCGATTTTTATTCTATTGATCGATTTTTAGGCAAATCTCAATTGATTGATTTTTAATTTATTGATCGCGATCGAACACTCTTCTCTGGATTTGATCGATTGATTGCTTTCGTTCAGACCTGTAAGTTTGAGTCCCTATGCGCATATTAACATCCTCAAACCGACTCTATTTCTGACTCGTTCATGGTGATCTTTGCGTTTGTGCTTTGTATGCAATTCTAGGGTTAGTCTATTGAGGCTAATCTCTATTACGTTTGTGTACAGAGTCACAGAACCACCATCACAACCATACTGTGTCAATCTTTGCAGCGATGTCAATCTTTGCGTTTGTGCTTGAACAAGTTTGGCTAGAACAGGTTTGTCATTGATTTATTGATTGAAAAGGAATTACATAATAAAATAGTTGATCTAGAACCTGGTTTGTCATTGTTCTTTTTCTTTAATTTAATTTATGGGTAAATTATGCATACCACCTGTTTGCTAATATGCCTTTGTAAAATAGGAAACATAAAATCTGTCAGTTTCTGGTTGAATGTGAATTGTACATGTGTTAATTTCAGAACTGTGTTGCGTATAGTCACAATTGAGGCAAGGTTTTGGAGGCAGTTTCAATTTCAAGACTGCTATGTAGTTCCAAATCCCCCACTCCTTTAGGTAAAATTCTCCTTGTTCAAACACATGTCTTTCTTTTATGTCATTTTTGTTACTAAATTCAACACTGTTAATAGATAGTTTCAGTATTTCACAGACAAGGTAAATGGTGATTGTCTGACTTATTTTTTGTACTGAAGTAAATATTTTATCTGCAAACAAAAATGTGTTATAACTCAAAACTGTCTGTTTCAGTTTCTTGGAGGAAATCATCCTTGGGAGTGGTCAAAACTTTGTATTAGAGGTATTTATTTTAATCGTGTTAGAACTTTGTATGACTTATTGCATGAATGTTTTCAATACACGCGAGTATGATATGTCAAATAAATTATAAGGATGGGTTTTCTTTTGCTGAAGTGATCAAGAATATATATATATTTCATTATTTGTGCATAAAGCAAATCCAATTATGGTCTTCTCCTAAGCTGAGTTATCAAAAGCTGCATGTTTACCAAATTCTGTTATTGGCTAATGATATTTTTCTTGCAGTGCTAGTTAACAATATTTTTACTTGAACTAGCCACTTGTTCTGTGCTCCTATTTTAGTAAACTAGTAGAATTTAACCATGTACAATCACATAATGACTAGTTTTCATATGGTATCTCCACTGCTTTGGCAATTAAGATTTCATTATAAAGCTGCCTTTAGTCTATACTTACATTTTTTAATGTGTTTTTTTGAACAGGTTAAGAATCATTGATTAGAGGAAACGAAAACCTGTTGAGAAATGTTAACAATCCTTTCTACTTTTGTTTTGATGTTTCAAAGATATGTTGTTGCTGAGGACACTTAAGTTTAACTGAAGTTTAATATCTTCCAATGTAATAGTTTTTATTTATTATTTTTTTATAATACTGGAAACTGGTTATTAGACCATGGTATTTATCATTAATGTGCATATCCTTGCTGGAGCTTTTTCATATTGGTAATTTCTGTAGGGTTGTAACCCTTTAGGCATTCGAGGTTGAAGTTGGTAGTAATGATAAAGTGTTCCTGTTAAAGTTTGTGAATTACTAGATGCTGTTTCTGCGTATGGTATGATCAATTTTATATAAGATCACAACTTATCATTGAATAGGATTGAAGGTTGGTGTAGTTAACAATAAAGTGTTCCTATTAAGGTTTGTGAACAACTAGATGTTGTTTCTGCCTATGGCAGAGCCAAGATTTGAACACCTCATTCTTATATTAGCTGTGATAACAAATGTGGAATGGGAGCATGTAGATATCTTTGAAAATGAGGGTGATGGGTGATTCCAGTATTGAAAGCAAAATATGCTATATAAAAGTGTAATTAATTCATGGAACTGTCTAAAAGTGTTATTGTATGTTAACATGAATTATTACTCTCTTATCAATAACCACATTTTGATGGATCCTTTTGATATGCTATCTGTTGGCTCGTAAAGACCTACCATCCACTACACGGCTGCTCTATGTACAAAGCTAGAGAAGTCGGTAGTCTTTATTACCTATTAGTTACTCATTAGTGAACTTTCTTCCGAATTTTTATCCCGTGCTTGCTCCTTATTGTTTTTATCTAACAATTAATTCATCCATATTAAACTGTGATAGAGGACATCACTTATATGTGTTCCTTGAAAATTTGGAATTCAGGTCATTATCTTCTAGCTAATGCTTTCATAGTTTAACCATGTTCTGCAAGTTAGTTAATTGATTTTGATAGGGACATGTGGGGCTACATATCTTTAGGTTACTTCAAGCAGGTGAACTTTCTGATATATTTGTGAATATGTTGCCACTGGTTTTCCTCTGCTAGAACTTATGTTTTTTCAAGTTCAAATGTCAAGCCGATAACTAAGGCTGGTGAGATTGGGTCCTCGACTATGCCTCAAAGTAAATCCCATTGATTTTGAAAATAGTGAGGGCAATCTTGGGAAGGCTAATGGAGGTCTATCTCATTTAAGCATAAAATTACTTATTTCTCGTTGGCAGGTAGAACTCTCTCTCTCTCTCTCTCTCTCTCTCTCTCTCTGTGTGTGTGTGCAAAGATATATGAAAGCTCCATTTTTAGTGAACATTGATTGGTAGTTTTTAGGCACCGAAAGTGCAGAATGTAAGATTATGTCACTGGGCAATTATGATTTCCTTACCATATTGCAGATCCAAGTCTGTATATGCCAAGCCCAGTAAAAGGAAGGATTTTGCTAGTTGTTAATAGTTTTGGTCATCTAATTTTAGTGGTGATAGAGTGAGACATGCTAGAAAGCATACTCAGCCAAATATAGTTTTTTTTTAATATTATATATTTTATAAAATTTAAAAGCATACTCAGCCAAAGGGATTTGTTTGGGCACAAATAAAACTGCTGCCTATAGGCAAATGTTACAGGTACTTTTCTCTGTGGACTAGGTAAATGTTACAGTTACTTTTCATGGGTTGGAATTAGGTGCATGCATGTTATTTTGTAGATAGTAAAAGTAAATGGTGATTTTTGCAGGGCTTAATAAAAGTAAATGGTGATTGGCTAATAAAAGAATGCTGATTAAAGTTTGAAGGATATTTTGTGGGGCTTTTTCACTCCTGTCCAAGCCATAGAAGAGACTACCATGTTTTTTCACTCCTGTTCATGAACTTCTTTAATTAGCTCATTGCTGAGGTCTTGAAAGTATATAACTCAATGATTTTTTCCTTGTGCTGATTACAGGACAACTTGCTCGGGAAGTTTACGAGAACATTAGGAGAGGCTTCTTGTCTGAGAATTCAGAGAGATTTTTGTATGCATCTTGCTAGGAAAGCTTATAAAGAATTGTGCTCCTCTGCTGTTTCTATTCAGGCTGGCATGCGTGGAATTGTTGCACGTGATGAGCATCGCTTCAGAAGGCAGATTGGTTTTTATGGAAAGTTTCCATTGCTGTATTCTCTTAGACTACTTGACTACATGAATTGTGGATTTGGATGTATTAGTAGGAACTCCAACAATTTCTTTTTACACTAGCTTCTATTCAACTTAATTCTTTAAAATTACCATACTATAAGCATTTATAATAATGTTTTTCTTTTGCAGAGTAGTTTGAAAACTGTCTCAGAATCTCTGAATACTTCTTGATGGGTTTAAAATTAGCATAATTTCAAAAAAAAAAAATGAAAAAGAATATCACGGCGTTTTTCAAAACGCCGCTTAAACCCTAAATCTAACGGTCATATGTTTTTAAAAAGATACGATGGCGTTTTAAAAACGTCGCTAAATATCACAGTGACGTCATGGTCTCTCTCTCTCTCTCTCTCTCTCTCTCCTAAGCAAAATCCTAACTTTCTCACTCTTACAACAGGACCTATTATTGTTTTTTTGGGCATTCTTTTCTTTCTCTCAAGTCTCGTCATCAATCTTATCTAGGTAAATCACAAGTTTTGAAATCAATGCATCTATCTCTGTAAATAAGTTTTGCTCATTTTTTTATTTGTGTTTCTTATGTTTATTGCGGTTTTTCACAAAATTTCTGTGATTTTGAAATTCAATGCGATACTACTTGATTGAGTTGCAACAGAAAGTATTAGCTTGTTCTTGTAATAAGAAAGATTGTTCTGTGATTTTGAAATGTGCATGTGGATGGTTTAATCTCCAAACACCTTAACTACAGAACACCTTAACCCGTATGCACCACCACCAGTTCAAGTGGTACTTCTTGTTGCCCCTTATTTTTTGCTTAATTACTAATAAAAGACATAAGCTCAGTAATGGGGATTACTTAGAGCAGAACATAAAGTCCAATTTGATTCAATGGAGAGATAAACTAGTGACACTTTTCATTGTGCAAGCATCGCATTGAAAATAATGAATATCATGAGATTTGACCAGTGGTCCTTAGTCTAATCATATGTGGGGTGATATATATGGTTTACAGGTATACATTGGAAACACAGTTTACTGGTTTCATCCCCTTTTATGATTGTTATACTCTCTCCCTAGGCATTACATGTTAATTAATCCACTATTTGATCTAATATTTTGATCGATATATTAATTGTTTTTCAATTTTGATGCTTGGAGGTTCTTCATTAATTTCTTAAACCCCACCCCCCACCCTGGCTTATTTTATTTTATTATTATTATTATTTGGTTGTTGGGGGGGATAGGACTGGTGCTCTCTATAATCACGTAACTCTTCATTCTTTGCTTTTCAAATATTTTAAATTTGATGCGTTGAATGGAATTTAATAACTTATATATGTATACACATTGTGGCATTCGATCTGGTATTCCTAAGTGATCTCCTTCATGACAGGCTGGTTAGAGTTGTTCATGTGAAGGGAGCAAACATCATTTTTATTCAGGTAATTGCTCTTGATAATCGAATGTGTAGCTCTCTTGAAACTATCTTGCTTGTTGTTCTCGAAGAAATATTTCTTCCACACTTAAAATGTTTGTGTCCAATTTATCTTTATGCTATATAATACCTTAACATTATTTCTTTATATGAAGATGTAATATTTTTGAACTTGTTTAATCTTCACGCCTAAAAAGCCTTGTTCCTTTTGCAAATGTTGAATGATTTGAATTCGAGAGTAATCAATGTATATTTGTGCAATTGAAGACCTTGATATCCTTTTTCTTCAGTTCTAATAAGTTTAGAAATAAGTCTTACTATTTAATCTTTTGGTTGATGACGAAGGCATAGCATGGTGTTGCGACTTACTAGTGTCCTTTCTTCCTTATGTTTTGTAGTATAGTTTTTGTTCTAACTTTTATCAATAGTCTACTCTTCAACATTCAATATTGTCTTTGTTTCCTTGGTGAGGAGCTGATAGATCAAATGAGGGAAACTTCTATAAAATGGCACTCTATCATATGTTCTTTATAAAATGAGATCTTAGGTATGCTAGAAAAATCATGTCTGTAAATGACCCAACTTGAAATGAAGATTTTTGTCCATGGATGATTTTTTTTCAAGGGATGGAAAATCTTCATGATGCGTTTCATGATATTTTTTTCATGACTCCTAGTATTATTCGAGTAAGAAGCCAATGCTTATGTAAAGAAACTTTAATAACATCAATTCAGCTAGAAAGAAAGAAAAAAAGTCGGGTGAAGGTTGCTAAAAAGATCTCATAATGTGCATTGAAGATCAAAAATTAAATCAGAGTGAAGGAAGCGTTGTGATTCAAGAGGTAGGTGTTATGAACAACAACCCAGCTCAGTTTGTATCATCCTTGAATTAGGACTCAGTTAAACATGTTTTGAATCATTCACTCGTCATTGACATGCTCTATCATTAATTAGCAGATTAAACTGCCAATTGCTAATAAAAAGAATGGAAGTGGCTAATTTTTTGGGAAAGTTTTTTTTTTCCAATTTTTGCTTATAGACATTAAAATATTGAATTTGTTGAAACATCAATAATGATAAAGTACGAGTTGAGGAAAATATATAAAAGCATTGTTGAATGCTCTTATCTGAGAATACAAATGGGAAAAAAAAGAAAGTTAAGACAAAGCATAAAGGTCAAAAAGAGATGGTTCCTAGGTGTTTTGAAATAGAAAAATGATCTGGACCCCCTCCAGGGGTGACCCCCACGACCCCCTCTGGTCTGTGATTGGCTAGATTTTATTTTATTTTTCTTCTCCTCCTCCAATCACCAACCCCCACGTGTGGGTGGGGGTGGTGGGGGTTGGTGATTAAGGGTGTCTTAATCACTTCTCAATACAGTAATTTTGGGAATAACAAGAAAAAAGAAAGGACATCATTGATAGGGTATAATATAGACACATATATGCTTATAAATATATACACTCACACATATATAGATACACATGTAAGATATATTCCTTCAATAGCTTGTGGGAATAATTATCTGCTAGGGTACCTAGCTTTTATTAATGAAACATTTAGTAATCAAAACTTTCAATTTTCATTTTCATTGCCTCCTAAAGATAAAATTTTTAAAACTTGAGGTGAACATTAAAGTTTAAAAAAAAAAAAAAACACCGAAGTGCTTATACAAAAAAATGATGAATTTGTGACATACTATGAGGAACTCTAAGATAGCTTTCTACACGCAAAAGCTGCGTATCTGTGTTTTGTTTTGGGCCTAGCCGATTACGATAGTGGTGGTGGTTAATTTAGTCACATAAACACTTTTGATGACACTTTGAGAGTTTGAAAATAGAAATCACTAGCAATTCTAATGTCATTCATGTTAAATTGGTTTAGAAGTTCAAATAACTCTTTGAGATCATACTATAAATCATTTGAGTATTTGTTTGTTTGGAGATATTACTCTATTCAGGAGGCGGTGGGGATATATTCTCATGTTGAAGTTGGAACTTACTACCGATGTTGATATTTGTTTTTACAACAATTTGTTTTGTTACTTGGCCAATAATTGGATATGGATACTAAAATTCAGGTTGTATTGAATATTTTGGTTAAATTTAGCAATTTGATTACTTTGGATTATTATTCAAATATTTGATTTTGTGAGTGTCAATTGATATTTGTTTTTGCAAATATTAATAGTTGATACAGGGATTTTGTAAATATGTTTTTATTTATTTATTTATTTACTTAGTTATTTATTTATTTTAGATATGAATTTATTTTATCACAGGAAATATTATACAGGTAATTTTATATATGGTTTCACATTTTTTTAAAATAATATTTTGCGACGGTTAAATACCATCACAAAAGAAAAATCAATAAAATGAGAATTTTTCTTTTTTCCAGCAATTTAACCTTTAGCAATTTTTTAACGATGGAATAATATACTGTCACGATTGGTGAAGTATATCCGTTGCAAAAGAAAGCTATATTCTGTTACAAACTTATTGCAACGGCTAACTTCCGTCACAAATTTTGTACTTTTACCTGTCACATATCTGTCGCTAATACTTTTTTGCGACAAATTGTGTACTTTTAGTGATGGTTTTTATCCGTCACTAAAAGTTTCATTTTTTGTAATGAATCTAACTCTAGCCTCCATCCCATATTTTTTTCAATGATGTGAGTGAAAATAAGAGTAGGGTTTTGGAGTAGAAGATAATAACCACCAAGAACTCTACTGTCTAAATTACCTCCATCAATTGGGTCAGGTCCACAACTATTATTATTTTATTCTATTGATTTGACATGAAATCTTTAAATTTAGTTTTCTATTAAATTATCAAATGATAGGGACCCAATATTAGCAAAATGAATTGATAACTATAATCTCCTGCAAATTAGGTTGGCCACTACACTTTTATTGAGATGGTCAAGTCAATCCCAACACATTTTTAATGTGATAACTTTAGAGTAGGTCTATTATGTGAGACCCACAAGGGACATACAACTTAATAGCAAAGAAAAATGCCACTGGAAATTCTAAAAACCAAATACGAAAGTCGTTGCAAGAATTTTAACTTTTCTTTTTTTTATGGCTCTATTTGTTTTAACTGAAAAAAATCTTAAGAAAATATTCGTTGGTGTTAGAAGGAGAACTGTGAGGATTCAACCCTAGTACAAAAGGACTAGATGGGGCCAACCTATGGTGTACCGGTTGTTATGCCAATAGCAGCACCAGGCAACTCCAACCCTCAACATCCACTGCTTCTCCATCGAACCTCTCTTTATTTTTGCAAAAAATATTTTTCCCGGAAAATATTTTTGTATATTTAAATGCAACTTTGAAAATGATGGTTTTGGAAATTGTGGTAGTTGTGGTGGTGTTGACGGCTGAGGAGTGAGGTTGTAGTGGTGGTAGTAGTTGAGAAAGCACAGTAGTGACGGCAGCAACTACAATAGTGTTAATTGATGGTGACAACAATTTTAATAGAGTAGGTAAAACTCTAGTAAGTTTGGTTAAAATCACAAAACATTATCTATATATTTAAAAAACAAGAAAACTTATGGTATCGCTTGGCAGAGTTTTAGAATTATGTTTTGAAAATAGAGTTATATTTTGAGTTTGTGAGTTTTGAAATTATGATTTGAAAAGAGAAAATTTATTTGGTTATGAGTTTTGAAAAGAGTTTTGAATTGAATTTTTAATTGAGTGTTAAAATTTTTAAACGAGTTTTAAAATAAGAAAAGTTGTTTGATTATGAGTTTTCAAAAGGGTTTTCAAAACTTAATTCAAAAACATGTAACTCATAATCAAACACACAATTCAAAACATTATTAAAAATTTTATTCAAAAACCATAACCAAACTCTTTTAAAATTCAATTTCGAAAAATAACTATTGAAAAAGTTTATTGGAATCTTTTTTTCACATAACAACTAAAAACAATGTTCCTATCAACCGACTAGAGGTCCGGAAGGCCGACCGAACACATCCAAAAATTAAAAAACTGTCAGGCAGGATATCCGGGCGGACGACTGGTAGACTAAATTTTCAAATTCAAACATGGGTATAGAATTAATATTTGAGAATTATTCAAACACAATACTCAAATATAGGTGTGAAGTCAGAATTACAACTCTACACCAAACACAACATGTTTTTACTAAATCAACTCATTTTCTATTGATTATGAAAATCATTTTCTATTAACTCATTCTCTGACGCACCAAAGGTTAGAAATTACAAAAATAAAAATTTATCCAACCAAACATAGTGTACATTTAGCTCCCAAACAAAACCAAGAAAACTTTTTAGAAGTCAGAATCTTTATATATTTATTGGGTTCTTTATACGAATACCCTTTAAATTATTAGAAAGTATCATTTTAAATCGTAAAAATAGACCTCTAAATTATTGAAAAGTATTACTTTGCCTCTTAATCTATAAAAATGTACAAATTAGGCCTCTAACGGAAGGGATCAAAGTGAAACACGCCAATAGTTTAGAGATCTATTTGTATGCTTTTATATTTCAAGAGATAAAATGATATTTCTCAATAATTTATAAAGTTTATTTGTGCGTTTTTATAATTTAAGAGACTCAAATAATATTTTTTAATACTTTAAAAGTCTCCATGTGAATAACCATATGAGTGCTGCTATTAGCACCTACTTTTTTTTCTTTGAACCCCTTATTTTTTTTTTAATTCTAATTTTGTCCAAACATAAAGTCACATTTTTACCCTCCTCCCTAACATTCTAATCCTAATTTCCCAAACCCTAACCCTAATTTCTCAAACCCTAACTCACCAACCTTTTCACCACTATCTCCACCAGCAACCACCATTACCACTGCCACCGGTGACCTCTCCTTCTATCTCCAGCAAGCTCTCTGAGCTGACAAGGCGTTCGTGATCTGCAAACCAGAAAAGCTTTGAAGTGGGTTTGGATGGTAGAGACAGCAACATCGCGGAGAGAATTAGAAGCAAAATTAGCAGACTATTGGTGGCGGAGAGAGGATTTGAGGGCGGCGATGCAGCGGAGAAGAGAGGACACAATGGGTTGGATCTGCGTCTGGGTCTGCTAGTGGAGTTGAAACTCTTCTTGGTATTTGCGTTGGTGGGTCGGCGGTGGTGGTTGGTGGAGAAAGGTTTCGTGAGGAGGGTGGAGATAAGGAGAGTGGAGTTGGGACTGGGAAAGAGGGTGGTGGTGGTGGTGGAGGATGAGGCATACAGTAGGTGGAGTAGTGGCAGTAACAACAGGTGACGGCAACTGGTGGTTAGCGGTGGCAGTGAGAGGCCATTGGAGGGGAAATCTTGGAAGAACAGTGGGGATTTTTTGAGAGGGGGTACGTTTTAGGGCTTTGATTCGAGTTGCGGGTCGCCGGAGTTAAGGTAGTGGTGCCGGAGGTGGTGGTTGGGAATGAGGCTAGGGTTTTGGTATGGATTTGAGGATAGGGATATAGCTGGTATTAAGGTGGGGTCCAAAGAAAAAATGGTAGGGGCTCATTTTGTTGGGTGGGGATCCAAAGAATTGGGTGGTCTAAAGTAAAGATGTAGGTGTTAATAGCAGCAGTCTAACCATATATCTATTTGAGCTTAGGTGCCTACCTACTGAAATCTGATGAATGCAAAATATAATAATACTAATAAGGGAAATTCTAATATGCACCCCCTTAAAAGAATGTTCCATATGCACATTTAATTATGTCAATTAGGGATGTTCCATATGCACAATTAATTATGTCAATTTCTTCTTTATTTATGACAATATTTTAATTATGACTCATGAGTTCATTAGTTATGTCTCATGTTGTTTAGTTATGACAATTTTTTTTAGTGATAACTCAAAAAATATGAAATTATACAATTTTATTTTTTAATTAAAAAGTGTACATGATATACACCCTTTAAGAGGTGTATACCATAATATTTCCTTAATAACAATGATTCTTCACTGACTTACATGACAGATACTTAACACCCCCCAAAAAAAAAATATATATATATATATTTATGACAGAGACATAGTTTGTTTCTATTTATTTTTATATTTTTTAAGATGGGTATATACAGTAGTTTATACGGGATTTGGATTTTTCATCCATCATTCAACACCATCTAAAGGTTATAAAATATGATAACGACTTTTGGTAGCCTTTGGATTAAGTGTCGGACAATTATTGAACCAAAAAAAAAGTGTTAGAGAGGATTTCCTTCCATTTATAAGGTGAAAAATATATTCAATTGCGTAAATATTAGATGTAACATATTACATGATGATATTATTATCCAATGAACAATCTTGTTTTGAGAACCACAATATTTTTGAATTTGTGAGAGACATGAATAGTTCACTTAATCTCATTTACAATTTTTTATTGAACGGTCACACCAATGCACTCAATATTTTTTCCAATGGTAGATAATGTTAGTTCCAACACTAGGCAGAAATTGCAGGCAACTTAAGTATTAAGGGATATGAAATTTTCGGTACAAATTATCGTTTGAAAGCACACTTGAGAATAGTACATCGAAAATTTCGTATGATTTCCAGCCTGATAATGGTAAACTTTGTTAATGATGAAGATCGAAAGTACAAGAAATACATCCAAATTACACGAATGAAAAAAAGAATGAACATTAATGTTTAAAACATATCTCAACTGTGTTAGAAAATGCTTTAAAGTTAATCATATGCAAAATCAAAACCCAACAAGAGACACTCAACAATAGGCTAAGCATTTAAATGAGGTCTTATTTTATTATTCTCCTAAAAAATTGAGACCTTCAACATTAAATATTGTTTGAAATTTTTTTGTGTGAACTTTAGATAATAAATTAAGTGGCCTAATAGTTAAACAACTTCTAAAAACACCCAAACAGGAGACACAAATGGCAACCAACCAACAAGACAATGCAAAAACAACAAACAACACAACAACCACACAAAACAAAATATGTAAGGAGCCAGACCCCGTAGCTCTTTTTCCTTTTCTTCCAAATTCTTGACTTTCTAGCACCATCAATGCACCTTAGAAAGTCATTAACTGGGTAATCAAACAAAGAGATTGTGGGCCTTCACCCAAGCTGATACAATAAAAATCTATAAACAATTCAAACAATTAAGGCCATGTGAAAGTCATTTTACAAACAATTTTATTTTATGTGCATTGTTAATCAACAAGTTAGGCTTAAACAATTCATCAATAATTTGACGTAAGGGTATATGTAATGCGGTAGTTGTTCTTTAGGGAAATTTTATCTATATGCCTAACTTTGGTGGTCTTTAGTTATCACCTACAGTTAATGATTTGATTATACATTGATATTTATAATAATCAACCTCATAAATATTATAACTTACATATTGAACTCATTTTAAAACACGCAATCTACCGTAAACTCATTTTTTAAAATATGTACCGTAATGTTACCGTATTCTTTAATATATTAAATAAAACACGCAATCTATGTGCTTTTAAAACAGCCATTGTGGAAAACACTTTGAAATGTTTGTTAACTTAATGATGTCCAATAATATTAGTCAATTAATTTTGAGTTTTAATTTTATCAATTTAAATCTTAAATTTTTTACTTTTTTTTAATCTAAACTATTGTCTATTTTGTTAAGCAAATTGATGGAAAAATATAAATATTAGTCATTGGGAAGAAGCTTTTTTAGCTTTTTCGGCTAAAATAGCACTAAAAAATAAAATATGTTAAAATAGCTATTAAGACAAAATATCACATCAAACTCATAATCATATTACTTTATATCTCACAAATATCACATCCAACTACAAAAAATTCCAATCATCTTTCCAAATACAAAAATTTTAACTTACTAAAATAGTTTACTAAAATAGCAACTTCTCAAACACCCACTTAATAAGAAAGACATTTAAAATATTTTATGCATATTTGCCATCTAAACCTACTTCTTAAACTACTATTTGGGATCCAATGATATTTTTATGCATATTTGCCATCTAAACCTACTTCTTAAACTACTATTTGGGATCCAATGATATTTCGATCTTGAATTTGTAGATTGATTAATATATATATATATATATAAGAAAAAAAAATTTATTTTTCTCACCCCAAAAATTCTAGATCTAAATAAGACCTTCAAGGTCTTAAATGACATAATTGATACTCATACATATTTTTTTATATCATCTCCAAATCCACAGTCTTAAATGACATAATTGATACTCATACATATTTTTTTATATCATCTCCAAATCCACAATATCACGAAAATCCATCTCCTATGCTTTTCAAGGTAAATATTGCTAAAACATAAAACTAAACCAATTAATTCTCGAATGTCCTAATCTTTACGTAAATGTTCCTCTTAATTTATTTTTTATTTTATATGGAATCTTATGGATTGCTACCACTTGTCCTCTCGATACATTACCTCTAAATGTATAAGTACATAACAATAATATAAATCGAATGTCCTAATCTTTACATAAATGTTCCTCTTAATTTATTTTTTTTACTTTATATAGAATCTTATGGATTGCTAGCACTTGTCCTCTCGATACATTACCTCAAAATGTATATGTACATAACAATAATATATATTTATAGGATGTCCACGTGATCCTTTTTTCGTAAATATTTGAGCAACTCAAACAACTTCTGAAACACCCACTTAATAAGAAAGATATTTTAAATATTTTATCCATATTTGCCATCTAAACCTACTTCTTAAACTACTATTTGGGATCCAATGATATTTCGATCTTCAATTTGTAGATTGATTAATATATATATATATATATAAGAAAAAAAAATAAAAAATTTTCTCACCCCAAAAATTCTAGATCTAAATAAGACCTTCAAGGTCTTAAATGACATAATTGATACTCATATATATATATATTTTTTATATCTTCTCCAAATCCACAATATCACCAAAATCCATCTCCTATGCTTTTCAAGGTATATATTGCTAAAACATAAAACTAAACCAATTAATTCTCGAATGTCCTAATCCTTACATAAATGTCCATCTTAATTTATTTTTTTATTTTATATGGAATCTTCTGGATTGCTACCACTTGTCCTCTCGGTACATTACCTCTAAATGTATATGTACATAACAACAATATAACTCGAATGTCCTAATCTTTACATAAATGTTCCTCTTAATTTATTTTTTTATTTTATATGGAATCTTATGGATTGCTAGCACTTGTCCTCTCGATACATTATCTCTAAATGTAGATGTACATAACAATAATAGCTATTTGTAGGATGTCCACGTGATCCTTTTTTCCTAAAGATTTGAGCAACTCAAACAACTTCTCAAACACCCACTTGATAAGAAAGATATTTAAAATATTTTATGCATATTTGCCATCTAAACCTACTTCTTAAACTACTGTTTGGGATCCAATGATATTTTGCTCTTGAATTTGTAGATTGATTAATATATATATATATATATAAGAAAAAAAAATTTATTTTTCTCACCCCAAAAATTCTAGATCTAAATAAGACCTTCAAGGTCTTAAATGACATAATTGATACTCATATATATTTTTTTTATATCTTCTCCAAATCCACAATATCACCAAAATCCATCTCTTATGCTTTTCAAGGTATATATTGCTAAAACATAAAACTAAACCAATTAATTCTCGAATGTCCTAATCTTTACATAAATGTTCCTCTTAATTTATTTTTTTATTTTATACGGAATCTTCTGGATTGCTACCACTTGTCCTCTCGATACATTACCTCTAAATGTATATGTACATAACAATAATATAACTCGAATGTCCTAATCTTTACATAAATGTTCCTCTTAATTTATTTTTTTATTTTATATGGAATCTTCTGGATTGCTACCGCTTGTCCTCTTGATACATTACCTGTAAATGTATATGTACATAACAATAATATAACTCGAATGTCCTAATCTTTACTTAAATATTCCTCTTAATTTATTTTTTTATTTTATATGGAATCTTCTGGATTGCTACCGCGTGTCCTCTCGATACATTACCTCTAAATGTATATGTACATAACAATAGTAGATATTTGTAGGATGTCCACGTGATCCTGTTTTCCTAAAGATTTGAGCAACTCAAACAACCTCTCAAGCACCCACTTGATAAGAATGATATTTTAAATATTTTATGCATATTTGCCATCTAAACCTACTTCTTAAACTACTATTTGGGATCCAATGATATTTCGATCTTGAATTTGTAGATTGATTAATATATATATATATATATATCAACAACACCAACATCATAAAACATCATCAACAACATCAAACATTAACTACAAAATCACCAACATTGTGAACATCATCAAACATCAACTATATCTTCAACCTCATCAAATATCATCAACATCACCAACATCATCAACATCATCAAACATCAACTACATCACCAAATATCATCAACAACACCAACATCATAAAACATCATCAACAACATCAAACATTAACTACAAAATCACCAACATTGTGAACATCATCAAACATCAACTATATCTTCAACCTCATCAAATATCATCAACATCACCAACATCATCAACATCATCAAACATCAACTACATCACCAAATATCATCAACAACACCAACATCATAAAACATCATCAACAACATCAAACATTAACTACAAAATCACCAACATTGTGAACATCATCAAACATCAACTATATCTTCAACCTCATCAAATATCATCAACATCACCAACATCATCAACATCATCAAACATCAACTACATCACCAAATATCATCAACAACACCAACATCATAAAACATCATCAACAACATCAAACATTAACTACAAAATCACCAACATTGTGAACATCATCAAACATCAACTATATCTTCAACCTCATCAAATATCATCAACATCACCAACATCATCAACATCATCAAACATCAACTACATCACCAAATATCATCAACAACACCAACATCATAAAACATCATCAACAACATCAAACATTAACTACAAAATCACCAACATTGTGAACATCATCAAACATCAACTATATCTTCAACCTCATCAAATATCATCAACATCACCAACATCATCAACATCATCAAACATCAACTACATCACCAAATATCATCAACAACACCAACATCATAAAACATCATCAACAACATCAAACATTAACTACAAAATCACCAACATTGTGAACATCATCAAACATCAACTATATCTTCAACCTCATCAAATATCATCAACATCACCAACATCATCAACATCATCAAACATCAACTACATCACCAAATATCATCAACAACACCAACATCATAAAACATCATCAACAACATCAAACATTAACTACAAAATCACCAACATTGTGAACATCATCAAACATCAACTATATCTTCAACCTCATCAAATATCATCAACATCACCAACATCATCAACATCATCAAACATCAACTACATCACCAAATATCATCAACAACACCAACATCATAAAACATCATCAACAACATCAAACATTAACTACAAAATCACCAACATTGTGAACATCATCAAACATCAACTATATCTTCAACCTCATCAAATATCATCAACATCACCAACATCATCAACATCATCAAACATCAACTACATCACCAAATATCATCAACAACACCAACATCATAAAACATCATCAACAACATCAAACATTAACTACAAAATCACCAACATTGTGAACATCATCAAACATCAACTATATCTTCAACCTCATCAAATATCATCAACATCACCAACATCATCAACATCATCAAACATCAACTACATCACCAAATATCATCAACAACACCAACATCATAAAACATCATCAACAACATCAAACATTAACTACAAAATCACCAACATTGTGAACATCATCAAACATCAACTATATCTTCAACCTCATCAAATATCATCAACATCACCAACATCATCAACATCATCAAACATCAACTACATCACCAAATATCATCAACAACACCAACATCATAAAACATCATCAACAACATCAAACATTAACTACAAAATCACCAACATTGTGAACATCATCAAACATCAACTATATCTTCAACCTCATCAAATATCATCAACATCACCAACATCATCAACATCATCAAACATCAACTACATCACCAAATATCATCAACAACACCAACATCATAAAACATCATCAACAACATCAAACATTAACTACAAAATCACCAACATTGTGAACATCATCAAACATCAACTATATCTTCAACCTCATCAAATATCATCAACATCACCAACATCATCAACATCATCAAACATCAACTACATCACCAAATATCATCAACAACACCAACATCATAAAACATCATCAACAACATCAAACATTAACTACAAAATCACCAACATTGTGAACATCATCAAACATCAACTATATCTTCAACCTCATCAAATATCATCAACATCACCAACATCATCAACATCATCAAACATCAACTACATCACCAAATATCATCAACAACACCAACATCATAAAACATCATCAACAACATCAAACATTAACTACAAAATCACCAACATTGTGAACATCATCAAACATCAACTATATCTTCAACCTCATCAAATATCATCAACATCACCAACATCATCAACATCATCAAACATCAACTACATCACCAAATATCATCAACAACACCAACATCATAAAACATCATCAACAACATCAAACATTAACTACAAAATCACCAACATTGTGAACATCATCAAACATCAACTATATCTTCAACCTCATCAAATATCATCAACATCACCAACATCATCAACATCATCAAACATCAACTACATCACCAAATATCATCAACAACACCAACATCATAAAACATCATCAACAACATCAAACATTAACTACAAAATCACCAACATTGTGAACATCATCAAACATCAACTATATCTTCAACCTCATCAAATATCATCAACATCACCAACATCATCAACATCATCAAACATCAACTACATCACCAAATATCATCAACAACACCAACATCATAAAACATCATCAACAACATCAAACATTAACTACAAAATCACCAACATTGTGAACATCATCAAACATCAACTATATCTTCAACCTCATCAAATATCATCAACATCACCAACATCATCAACATCATCAAACATCAACTACATCACCAAATATCATCAACAACACCAACATCATAAAACATCATCAACAACATCAAACATTAACTACAAAATCACCAACATTGTGAACATCATCAAACATCAACTATATCTTCAACCTCATCAAATATCATCAACATCACCAACATCATCAACATCATCAAACATCAACTACATCACCAAATATCATCAACAACACCAACATCATAAAACATCATCAACAACATCAAACATTAACTACAAAATCACCAACATTGTGAACATCATCAAACATCAACTATATCTTCAACCTCATCAAATATCATCAACATCACCAACATCATCAACATCATCAAACATCAACTACATCACCAAATATCATCAACAACACCAACATCATAAAACATCATCAACAACATCAAACATTAACTACAAAATCACCAACATTGTGAACATCATCAAACATCAACTATATCTTCAACCTCATCAAATATCATCAACATCACCAACATCATCAACATCATCAAACATCAACTACATCACCAAATATCATCAACAACACCAACATCATAAAACATCATCAACAACATCAAACATTAACTACAAAATCACCAACATTGTGAACATCATCAAACATCAACTATATCTTCAACCTCATCAAATATCATCAACATCACCAACATCATCAACATCATCAAACATCAACTACATCACCAAATATCATCAACAACACCAACATCATAAAACATCATCAACAACATCAAACATTAACTACAAAATCACCAACATTGTGAACATCATCAAACATCAACTATATCTTCAACCTCATCAAATATCATCAACATCACCAACATCATCAACATCATCAAACATCAACTACATCACCAAATATCATCAACAACACCAACATCATAAAACATCATCAACAACATCAAACATTAACTACAAAATCACCAACATTGTGAACATCATCAAACATCAACTATATCTTCAACCTCATCAAATATCATCAACATCACCAACATCATCAACATCATCAAACATCAACTACATCACCAAATATCATCAACAACACCAACATCATAAAACATCATCAACAACATCAAACATTAACTACAAAATCACCAACATTGTGAACATCATCAAACATCAACTATATCTTCAACCTCATCAAATATCATCAACATCACCAACATCATCAACATCATCAAACATCAACTACATCACCAAATATCATCAACAACACCAACATCATAAAACATCATCAACAACATCAAACATTAACTACAAAATCACCAACATTGTGAACATCATCAAACATCAACTATATCTTCAACCTCATCAAATATCATCAACATCACCAACATCATCAACATCATCAAACATCAACTACATCACCAAATATCATCAACAACACCAACATCATAAAACATCATCAACAACATCAAACATTAACTACAAAATCACCAACATTGTGAACATCATCAAACATCAACTATATCTTCAACCTCATCAAATATCATCAACATCACCAACATCATCAACATCATCAAACATCAACTACATCACCAAATATCATCAACAACACCAACATCATAAAACATCATCAACAACATCAAACATTAACTACAAAATCACCAACATTGTGAACATCATCAAACATCAACTATATCTTCAACCTCATCAAATATCATCAACATCACCAACATCATCAACATCATCAAACATCAACTACATCACCAAATATCATCAACAACACCAACATCATAAAACATCATCAACAACATCAAACATTAACTACAAAATCACCAACATTGTGAACATCATCAAACATCAACTATATCTTCAACCTCATCAAATATCATCAACATCACCAACATCATCAACATCATCAAACATCAACTACATCACCAAATATCATCAACAACACCAACATCATAAAACATCATCAACAACATCAAACATTAACTACAAAATCACCAACATTGTGAACATCATCAAACATCAACTATATCTTCAACCTCATCAAATATCATCAACATCACCAACATCATCAACATCATCAAACATCAACTACATCACCAAATATCATCAACAACACCAACATCATAAAACATCATCAACAACATCAAACATTAACTACAAAATCACCAACATTGTGAACATCATCAAACATCAACTATATCTTCAACCTCATCAAATATCATCAACATCACCAACATCATCAACATCATCAAACATCAACTACATCACCAAATATCATCAACAACACCAACATCATAAAACATCATCAACAACATCAAACATTAACTACAAAATCACCAACATTGTGAACATCATCAAACATCAACTATATCTTCAACCTCATCAAATATCATCAACATCACCAACATCATCAACATCATCAAACATCAACTACATCACCAAATATCATCAACAACACCAACATCATAAAACATCATCAACAACATCAAACATTAACTACAAAATCACCAACATTGTGAACATCATCAAACATCAACTATATCTTCAACCTCATCAAATATCATCAACATCACCAACATCATCAACATCATCAAACATCAACTACATCACCAAATATCATCAACAACACCAACATCATAAAACATCATCAACAACATCAAACATTAACTACAAAATCACCAACATTGTGAACATCATCAAACATCAACTATATCTTCAACCTCATCAAATATCATCAACATCACCAACATCATCAACATCATCAAACATCAACTACATCACCAAATATCATCAACAACACCAACATCATAAAACATCATCAACAACATCAAACATTAACTACAAAATCACCAACATTGTGAACATCATCAAACATCAACTATATCTTCAACCTCATCAAATATCATCAACATCACCAACATCATCAACATCATCAAACATCAACTACATCACCAAATATCATCAACAACACCAACATCATAAAACATCATCAACAACATCAAACATTAACTACAAAATCACCAACATTGTGAACATCATCAAACATCAACTATATCTTCAACCTCATCAAATATCATCAACATCACCAACATCATCAACATCATCAAACATCAACTACATCACCAAATATCATCAACAACACCAACATCATAAAACATCATCAACAACATCAAACATTAACTACAAAATCACCAACATTGTGAACATCATCAAACATCAACTATATCTTCAACCTCATCAAATATCATCAACATCACCAACATCATCAACATCATCAAACATCAACTACATCACCAAATATCATCAACAACACCAACATCATAAAACATCATCAACAACATCAAACATTAACTACAAAATCACCAACATTGTGAACATCATCAAACATCAACTATATCTTCAACCTCATCAAATATCATCAACATCACCAACATCATCAACATCATCAAACATCAACTACATCACCAAATATCATCAACAACACCAACATCATAAAACATCATCAACAACATCAAACATTAACTACAAAATCACCAACATTGTGAACATCATCAAACATCAACTATATCTTCAACCTCATCAAATATCATCAACATCACCAACATCATCAACATCATCAAACATCAACTACATCACCAAATATCATCAACAACACCAACATCATAAAACATCATCAACAACATCAAACATTAACTACAAAATCACCAACATTGTGAACATCATCAAACATCAACTATATCTTCAACCTCATCAAATATCATCAACATCACCAACATCATCAACATCATCAAACATCAACTACATCACCAAATATCATCAACAACACCAACATCATAAAACATCATCAACAACATCAAACATTAACTACAAAATCACCAACATTGTGAACATCATCAAACATCAACTATATCTTCAACCTCATCAAATATCATCAACATCACCAACATCATCAACATCATCAAACATCAACTACATCACCAAATATCATCAACAACACCAACATCATAAAACATCATCAACAACATCAAACATTAACTACAAAATCACCAACATTGTGAACATCATCAAACATCAACTATATCTTCAACCTCATCAAATATCATCAACATCACCAACATCATCAACATCATCAAACATCAACTACATCACCAAATATCATCAACAACACCAACATCATAAAACATCATCAACAACATCAAACATTAACTACAAAATCACCAACATTGTGAACATCATCAAACATCAACTATATCTTCAACCTCATCAAATATCATCAACATCACCAACATCATCAACATCATCAAACATCAACTACATCACCAAATATCATCAACAACACCAACATCATAAAACATCATCAACAACATCAAACATTAACTACAAAATCACCAACATTGTGAACATCATCAAACATCAACTATATCTTCAACCTCATCAAATATCATCAACATCACCAACATCATCAACATCATCAAACATCAACTACATCACCAAATATCATCAACAACACCAACATCATAAAACATCATCAACAACATCAAACATTAACTACAAAATCACCAACATTGTGAACATCATCAAACATCAACTATATCTTCAACCTCATCAAATATCATCAACATCACCAACATCATCAACATCATCAAACATCAACTACATCACCAAATATCATCAACAACACCAACATCATAAAACATCATCAACAACATCAAACATTAACTACAAAATCACCAACATTGTGAACATCATCAAACATCAACTATATCTTCAACCTCATCAAATATCATCAACATCACCAACATCATCAACATCATCAAACATCAACTACATCACCAAATATCATCAACAACACCAACATCATAAAACATCATCAACAACATCAAACATTAACTACAAAATCACCAACATTGTGAACATCATCAAACATCAACTATATCTTCAACCTCATCAAATATCATCAACATCACCAACATCATCAACATCATCAAACATCAACTACATCACCAAATATCATCAACAACACCAACATCATAAAACATCATCAACAACATCAAACATTAACTACAAAATCACCAACATTGTGAACATCATCAAACATCAACTATATCTTCAACCTCATCAAATATCATCAACATCACCAACATCATCAACATCATCAAACATCAACTACATCACCAAATATCATCAACAACACCAACATCATAAAACATCATCAACAACATCAAACATTAACTACAAAATCACCAACATTGTGAACATCATCAAACATCAACTATATCTTCAACCTCATCAAATATCATCAACATCACCAACATCATCAACATCATCAAACATCAACTACATCACCAAATATCATCAACAACACCAACATCATAAAACATCATCAACAACATCAAACATTAACTACAAAATCACCAACATTGTGAACATCATCAAACATCAACTATATCTTCAACCTCATCAAACATCATCAACATCACCAACATCATCAACATCAACTACATCATCAAACATCATCATCACCACCAAAAGAACTCATGGTCCAGACACAGAACATGAATGAACCAATAGCTCGGTGGCGGAGGCGAGTGGTTGTTGGGTGACGCCAACGGTGCTTTCAATTCGAAACACTTTGGATTTACTACCTATCTATTTATATACATACATAAACTTGTATGTGTGTATGTTTTGATTCAGATTTTACACTTGAAATTCTTGGAAAACTCTGCGATTGAGATTTCAACTCTTCCATGGTGACGGAGCCGGAGTCCATCACAACGGCACTGCCCTCACCGACTGAGTTCACTGGCTCAGAAAGCTCAGTCTTCCACACGGTTATGGCACTCATCATTTGGCTCGGCGCCATCCACTTCAATGTCGTCGTCGTCTTGGCTTCCTTCCTCTTCCCCCCCTTCGCAAATTCTTCATATTTGATGAAGACATTATCCTCACCCATCCGCCATTGCTGATGTTTGATGAAGACATTAACTACACCAACAACATCATCAACATCATCAAACATCATGTATCAAAAACATATCACACCAAAAATAATAAGGACTAAATGGTTTAAGAAAAAACACTTAGGACTAACTAGAGTAACATTTACTAAAATGAGATTTATGAGTAATTTTACCATATATTATTGGTTCATATTGTTACTTTTTGATATCCCAAAATAGTTGTCCATTTTAAAAATTCAAAACAAAAATTTTTGTATTATTTCAAAACTATCCTTTAAAATGATTATAATAATGGGAATAAAGGGGATAATATGAAAAATCAACAAATTTTGATTCGACTTTAAAACAATAATTACATATTTCTTTAAAAAAGTTAGAATTTTCAAAAAGTAACTAACATTGTGGGATAGAGGAAGTATTATATTTGTTTACCATTTTATTTGTTATCACAATATTGACATAATGAGTTTATCACTCATGTACCTCTAACACAAAATTGATTACTAGGTTGATAAATAAATAATTATTATAGCATTACTCTATAAAAATATAAATAAAATTAGACGGGCATCCATTATCCTGTCTAACATAATCACATCATCTCACTATCACATGAAATTTCTAACTAATTAAAGATATCATCACCTAATATTATTATCGTACTTAACCTAAGCACAATTTTTATGAGTTTGGATCCTCTGTTGTGACATCTTGTGGCACTTCTTGCCGTGGTGCCAAAACGGTGTCGTTTTGCTTAATTTTTTTTTGCTCTTTTCCCCGGTTTTCTTCTCTTTCTAAGCTCTCAAATTACACAGAGCTAAGAAACTTAAGCACTTTAAGCACAAACGATCGAAGACAAATATGAGGGCTATGGCGGCAGCATGGCCATGGCAACCACATCGTTTTTGGTGAAGGGATATGAAAAAAAAAAAAAGAGAATTGGTTCTCAATCTTTTTTTACACAGAGAGAAAAGAGAGAAGCAGCATTGAACAAGAAGAAAAGGATCGATAGCTGTCGACAAAGCATTCGAAGCTGCCGACAAAGAAAAATTCGCTCTGCGTCGCTTGTTGATTTGAATTATACTTATTCAATTTTTCAACCCAATGGTGTTCTTGGTTTGTTGTGTGAAATTAACATCTTGGTTTTCTCTTGATTTAAATTGATACTCAAAATTTTAAAATTTTTTGAGGAGCTTAACAGTAAGTTTTAATAGGTTATTGTCTAATAAGTCTTTTGATGAGAATTAATCAGTATGTTTGCTTTAAATTTTTTGCATTAAGTTTTTTAAAAATTGACTTTTTTGATTTTTGTATTCTTTTGTTTTTAGTGAATATTTTTTAAATTTTAAACATTTTTTACACTATTTTAGATGCACCTTAGTTAGATATATCTAAAAACTAAAAAAATTGTAAAAAAATATTTTAAAAAATTAATAAATACATAAAAATATAAAAAATGTACTGAATTCTTGTATTTTTTTTATATTTTTGGTATTTAGTGAATTTTTAAAAGATTTTTTTTATAATTTTTTTACTTTTTAGGTGTATTTATGTTAGGTGTGTCTAAAAAGTAAAAACAAATTGCTTAAAATATTTAAAAAATTCAGTAAAAATAAAAAAACACAAAAAATAGGAACGTGAAATTTTCTAAAAAGTGTTTTCTGAAAAATAAAAACAAGCAAGCTGAATAAGTTTTAATAGTTTGATTTAATTCTCATCATGTCCTATTAAAAATAAGTTGACGCTAAAAATAATTTTTTGTAGCGATTTTTTGCATGACGCTAAAAATTAATAATTAGTGACTTTTTTTTGTCATAATTTTTATAAATTGTTGCAAAAACTTACAATTACTGACTTTTGTTCTGACGAATTTTTCAAACTGTCACTAAAAATTGAAAATTTGAATTTTTTTGGTGACATTTTTTTGAAACAGTCGCTAAACTTATAATTCGTGACATTTTTTGTGATAAAATTTTCAAATTGTTACTGAAAATTAACAATTAGTGATGTTTTTAATAGTATTTGATAAAAAAAATATTATTAATTATCATAAGTCTTATTAAACAACAAGTCTACTACTTATTATGACCAACATTTAAATCCCCATTTATTTTATTCATTCATGGTCTCTATTGACAATTGAATATAAGAAATTTATTTTTCTTTTTATCAGCAAAGTAAAATTTTTATTAAAAATATAAAATTAAAGGTACAAGGAAAAAATACGCATTGGGAGAGCTTCAGAAAGTGAAAACTTCCTTCCTACTGCTACTCGCATCTTTACAACCAACTCATAGCCCAACCATTTTATTAAAAAAAGAACAAACAAACAAACAAACAAGCAAACAAGATTTAAAAAAAGTTAAGTAGGTCTTCACTAAATTCAAAAGGAAAATGCTATAAGCCCCAACTTTTCTACTAAATAAATGACCAAATATTTCATATAAATGTGAAGTCTATGTTTTTGTGGAGTTCACAGCAATATAAGACATTTAATCATTTATTTAGTAAAAAATTTAATATTTCTAATATTACTCAATTCAAAATACATTAAGGGGTTGTTTGGGGTGTCATAAATAAGTGCATTTTTTTATCTTTTTGGACTAAAAAATTGAGGTTGAAAATATGGATGTTTGGGTTAACTTTTTGACTTTTTATGAAAAAATGTGTAATAAAAAATTGTAAAAGTTTATTTGTAAGGAAAAATTCGAATTGGGAGTTGTGCAGCCGTAATTGTTGACTTTTGATGAATAGTATCAACTTTTTAACTTTTTGAGTAATATTTTAACTTTTTAACTTTTTTACAAGTTCTCGAACTTAGCCTACGCCACAAACAATCTGCCCACCGCAAATCAAAGCTGACCCCCAGCCAACAGAAAACTATTACGGCACAGTCTCGCACAAGAAGTTGTTTCCCATATTTTTCAATCCACGCTCCATCAGCACACTCTGTTTCTCTTTCACCGCCTTAGTCACGACCGACCATTCAACCCAATCATCTCTCGAACTATCGAACCATTTGCAGACCTCTTCCATGGCTGAAAGACACCACGACCAGCATACTAGTAAAGCCAAACGTCACCCGAAAACTCGCTTGTCCGAAAAACTAACCATGGCAAGAGTGTGATGTAAAAGCTCTTGTCCAACAGCTCTGCTCCATACACTCTGCTCCAACAATTGAATATATGTAATCGTCCACAAATCACGAATTAGGCCCACAAGTTATTGCTAGAAAAAGTTGAATTGATAATAAAACATTAATAACTCACTCGATCACTAACCTATTTGGGTTATTATTGACCATGCTTATCTTTATGTTCTAAACCCTTTAACACCCTTGTTAAAGTTAGTATATCTCTATGTCAAAGTATCTGACATAGTTATTATTTTTGTAAGACTTAGGCCATCTCCAACGCTTCAGTAGATTCATCATCAAATTCAAATTTGGTGAAAAAGTACCTCTTTTTGTGCTCTAATGGTTTCACCAAACCTGTATCAAACTAAGAAAATGGCACATCTTGCACCTAAGAATATGGGAACTTTTCACCATTTTACTATAAATGACTGTTGAGAATGGGACCCACAGGACGACCGATCGGAAGTCTGGCCTGATGTCCCCCCAGTTGTCCTCTCCCTTGAAAAATTCATTGAATTTCCAAGTTTATTTGAAGACAAATCCAGAAACTCATGCTCAGAAAAATTCCCAAAACCAAGTGGGATTGATCCATGGAAGTTATTAAATGAAAGGTCAAGCCATTTCAACGCTTTGAGCTCAGAAATGATAGTGACATTACCTTCTAGCCCTCGGCGCGTAAGATCAAGCTTTTCGACCATGAAATTGTTGGAGTTACATCCAATGCCAGACCAAGAACAATAGATGGAATTGCTTTGAGCTCATATACAACTTCTATTTGCAAAAACCCACTTGCCTCTCCAAAGATTACTTAATTAATATTCAGAGCTCACACAAAAAAGACCTGAACTTCAAAACCACCCCTCCCGAAAAAAAAAAAATCACTTTTTAAAGATGACCTATTTTAGAAACCCCCAACTCAGCACTTTCTTTATGTGCGGCCTGGAAAAGAAATCCCTAATGGTTTGGGCTCTGAAGAGAGAGAAGAGTAAGGAGAGCCAAATGGGTAATAGAAAGAAGAAGAAGAGGAGGAGAGAGGGAGGAAGTAGAGTAAGAAGAAAATGGGGAAGAAGGAGAGGAGGAGGTGGTGGTGATGGTTGATGAGGCACTTTTCATAAAAAGCTCAGGTGCTTTCATAAACTCACCCCTGACTTTCAAAGTGCTTCCATCGATGTCTCTCTCTTCTCTCACTCATTTGCACTCATCAAGAACACTCTCACTGTCTCTCTCACTGATGCTCTGTTTTGGACATTCTTCAACAACCACCATTATGAAGCACCTCTCTCTCTCTCTCTCTCTCTGATTGAAGAGTATCTGTCAAAGAAAAGTTCTTTGTAAAAATTGAGTTACTTGAAGTTATTTGAGAGTGATTATTACAAGCAACCAGCAATAGTAAAAATTGAGATACTTTAGTGCATCTGTGATGATGTGATTGAAGTGAAAGCCATAAGGTTAGAGATTAACAAGAGAACACTGGCAACTGAACTGAATATGGATATTGATCAGAGTATGAGGGTTAAGACTGCTACGAAAATGACTTCAATAGATGTTTCCGATGGTTCTTTATTGATTGAGGAGGAGGTTGATTTTTTCACAGATTGGAACGGTGATGAATGCTGCCTCTGTAAGCTAGAATAGTTGCCGGTCCACCGGCCGGACGTCCGGTTGGTCGTCCCCCTGGTCGCCCTGTGTTTTGATGACAGCATCGTTGGAGTAGCTGATATCAGATAGAGAAATTCGTGTCTTTTTTATTTAGATTTGATGAAATACTTGGTGAACCATTGGAGATACCCTTAGTATATCATTCTTGATATCCATATGATATGTAATGATATTAGGGCATTTAGGAAAACAATGTCATATTTATTGTTATAAATATTATATATGTACTAATCATTTTGGATTTATATGATTTCGTGTTTAAACAAAAGAAAATTAACATTCCCATGTATAACATTTACTTATTAACAATGTTTTATCATTGTTTACAAAATAGAACACGTTTAATATTTAATAGTTTGCCTTCCTTTGAGATGTGAGTTGGTTTTTTTCTTTGGCTTTTTGACTATTTTAGTCTAGAGCTAAAAAGCTTTATTTAGGATCGGCTTTTTAGCTTTTTTGACTTTTGTAAGAGAAAAAATGAAATGATTATGGTTTGGATGTGACATTTTATCTTTTGACTTTTTAACCTATTTTGTCTATTTGTGACTATTTTAGCCCAAACCATTCATGACAAATTTGTAACACAATACACAATGCACAAAAAAATAAAATAAAATAAAATAAAATAAAAATAAAAATTGACAAATGATACTTGTGGTTTTGTAATTTTATTTTTTGGTGTCAATTAATTTTAATCGTATCAATTTTGTGTTTTTAATTACTCATACTAATTCAATTTATTTCAAGTAATAACATTGTTTAAAAAAAGTTGGGATAAATTACACTTTTCCGCTTCTAACTTTCTCATGGCCATTCACATTCTAATTGCAACAATTAAATCATTAGATTGCTACCCTAGTTTTAATGTAATCAGTCCATTACCTCACCGTTTAAGTTTGAGTAAAAATTGAAAAATGAATAACTAGAATAAAATTTGAGTGGAAAATTTAATGAAAGTATAATTTTTTTCCATATATATATATATATATATATCTTCTATGCTCTTAAAATGTGTTCTGGTACCCATCCTGTGACTTCTTTCTACCTATTTTTTTTACATGGTGAGGAATTATATTAGAATGCGGGCTAAACTTTGAAAAATTAACTGGGCCAAAGTAAAATTGGAATAAGTTGGAAGGTCAAAAGTGCAACTTACAAACCCATCAAAGTCTTGGCCTGGAGAAAGTGGGCTCCCTCCGAACTGGGAGGTCTCCTATCGGTGAAATGCATCTTTGGCCTTCCCGGAGGTGCTGAGTCACCTCAATAAGCCTAACGCTAGCCCTATGACCGCTAAGGGCAAGCAAATGGTGTGCCAAGAGACGCATGCAAAGAGCATGTTGGCAATACCTGTGCCAAATAGGATCACTCCTATCTCCAACAACGAAAAATCGACGAATCAAGTTGAATGCATCTAACTTCTCGCCTTAAACTATGGACTGAGCCTCATTCAATGCTAGACCAAACATCCATGCCAGGGCCTATACGTGGCCAAAGGTAGGTTGGGCCATAATTTCCTCATCTCGAGGAAGCTCCATTAATACCTGAAACTTCTCAATGGTTAGGCATAGTTCTTGCGTACCGAAATAGAACACATACATAATTGGATCCCAGCAACGAACAACTGCCTGAAAAAAAAGGAAAATGGAGTGGAGCGCGACTCAGGGTGAAAAGGGCATTCAAACCAAATCCTGTGAAGTTTACTTTATTGGCGCCATCCAAAGTGGTCACCTAGTCTTTGAACCTAGTAGTAGATGGAAAGTCCATCTATAGAGCAAAACTCCAAGTTTTTTACTTTTGGTCGCGAAAGCAATGGGAGACCATCTTTTGAAGGAGATAAGGATGTTTAAGTGCCTGACAACTGTTTTGAGCTATCCAGCCAAAGGTTTAGGCCAGTCGGACATTTTATATTTGGCTGGACAGATTTTGGTACAACCGGCTTCAAATAGTACAAAAACAAGTTGGTCCAACAGCTTTTACTTGTAATTTTTTTTCAGTTCTTGTTTTGAGTCTTGTTCATTCCAACAAGTGTAAATAGGTGCATATAGGTTGTTTTTACTTTGTTTCGCTCTTATTGAGTTATATTTTCAATTTTGATAAGTTGTAGGCTTGAAATCTAATCTAGAACTCGTTTTTAAATACAACTAGTCTTGGTTTCAAATTCAAGATAACGTGTTTTGTGCTTGAGTGCGGTGTTATTCACGCCAAGAGGTGCAAAAACCTTTCTTTTCATTGCTTTAGCGTTATGCCTTGGTCAAATATTACAAAAAAGAGTTTTCAAAGATAAAAAAAACCTATCTGAAGCTACACAATATGTGGTAACTACTAAGTAAAAAGAAAAACAAAACGAAAGTCATTGATTCATTCATTTGAAAAAGAAATATACATAATTAGAGGTTCATTCATTCAGAGATAATTACAACTGGGTTGATACACAAAAGTTGTTCACAAGTTCAGAGTAACCTAAGATAAAGCTATACAAAACATCCTTTCACAGAGCAAGAAAAAAAAAAAGAAAAAAAGAAAAAGAAATGGCAAGAGTAGGATTAGTCTAGGAAATGAGCTAAGCTACGGTTGTAATCATCGAATGGAACAAAGGAGAGACGGCCCCGCCGAGTCCGTCGTTGTCTCTGGCATCACTGCTACTACTATCATGGGGGTCATCAAAATAGCCAACAAGGTCATCCTCATTGTCGTCATTGTCACTGCTAGTGACGATCACCTAGGGAGATAGATCGACCTCATCATCTTACAAAGAAGAAAATTGAACCGTTAATTGAAAAACAAGAATGAAAGCAACTTGAAGCAAATCAGCTTAGGTGTCAAAGAAAGAAACCTCATACGGGAGGTTCAAAAAGTGTGGAGGAAAAGGGCCTGGACGTAGAGGACCTCGACTGCATCCATGACCTTGACCTCGGCCTTCACTAGGACCTTGGCCTGGCCCATAGTAGCGCCCACGTGCATGAGCATGGCCTGATGCTCAGTCCCGAGCTCTCCCACGTCCCCAAGCTCCCCTGCAGCCCTGAGTTCTCCAGCGACCACGACCTCTAGCATACACTGTTACATACACTATCTCCAAATCCATGTGCTCCAAAATAGCAAGAACAAAAGCTTCTTCAATGTTGTGACCAGAGGAAGAATCACTGTTGTTCGGGGTATTCGGTTCGTTTAAACCGATGAGAGACCCAGGAAGGAAAGAAAGCAAATTGTAGCCATCCATGGGTGTTGTTCTAAAGCAGCTCAAAGGAGTGTAGGAAATGTTTTTGGATGAGTATGCGTGGAAGACAGATGGTTTCGTGCTTTTATAAAGCTTTTGGGAGGTGAAAAGTGCAAGCAGTCCCTGTCATCGTCCAATTAATCTGATCGACCATAATTTCATACGGCCAATTATTATTTTATCTGACCCAAAGAAGATGTTGCAAATTATTAGTGTGTTTTGTACAGAGGATCATAGAAGGTGCATGGTTGTTGCCCTATCATTTTTCAAAAGCATGGTTATCCTAAGTCCTTAGCAGCTGGCACTGGAATCAGCATTCCCCACCACAAAAATAAGGCTTCCTTAGTGTCGACATTAGAGATCTTGAGGCGATCTTCGAAGTTTGTGGCTGGCACGCCCACCCATGAAGTTGTAAGGTATATCTTCTATACTACTTTCCTGCATTTATTACATGTTGTGTGTTGCATCGTTTCTTTATCCTATTGCTTTTTCCTTTTTGCGTGAAATGTGTCTAGGCCTATTTTCTTGAGGCTGCGACCTCTCTCTTTCTCCCTCTCTTCACTCACATTACGATGTGTTATGAGTTTGTTTCGGGGTTCACCTTTGTTGACTGTCAGTCAAGGTTGGGGTACCATTTTGCTATGACTGCCGGTCACATGCAAGTTTGGCTTCAGCCACCCTCTCTCCTCTCGCGTCATGGCATGTTTGGAGTTTGTTTTAGGGTTCACCTTTGTTGACTATCGGTCAGGATTGGGGTTCCCTATTGCTGTGACTGCCGGTCACATGCAAGTTTGGCTTTGGCCACCCTATCTCTTTTCACATTGCTGCATGTTTGGAGTTTGTTTTGGGGTTCACCTTTGTTAACTACCTTTCAGGATTAAGGTTCCGTGTTGCTATGACTGTCATTCACGCACAAGTTTGTCTTTGAACACCCTCCCTCCTCTTGTGTTGCTGTGTGTTTGGAGTTTGTTTAAGGGTTCACCTTTGTTGACTGTGGGTCAGGATTAGGGTTCCCTGTTCTTCTGACTGCTGATCACATGCTAGTTCGGCTTCAGCCACCCTCCCTCCTCTCACATTGTGGTATGTTTGGAGTTTGTTTCGAGGTTCACCTTTGTTGACTACCGATTAAGTTGGGGTTCCCTATTTCTATGACTATTGGTTACATGCAAGTTTGGCTTCGGCCACCCTCCCTCTTCTCACATTGTGGCGTGTTTGGAGTTTGTTTCAGGGTTCAACTTTATTGATTGCGGGTCAAGATTGGGGTTCTTTATTGCTGTGACTACCAGTCACATGCAAGTTTAGCTTTAGCCACCATCTCTCCTCTTGCATTACGATGTGTTTGGAGTTTGTTTTGGGGTTCACCTTTGTAGACTGCCAGCCACATGCAAGTTTGGTTGTGGCCGCCCTTTCTCCTCTCTTGTCGCAGTGTGTTTGGAGGAGGTTGTGGAATTTCCTATCGCTGTAACTTGTGGTCACGAGCGAGTTTGGCTTTGGCCGCCTTCCCTTCTATCGCATGGAGCACGTTTGGATTTGCATTCTTCATTCATGTAGAAAACACATTCATGCATCTTGTTTTTTTCAATCTTGTTGAAAGCATATTTGAATAGCATTCTTTTTGCATCAGTTAGCATACTTCATGTCATTTGCATGAGGCTCGCCTTATCCCTTACCATTTTTCCAGCATTATCCTTCTTTTATCTCATTGCATTTCATTGCATTTGTGAAACACCCCAATTTTCATACCCAAATGACAATACAATAATCATGGCTCTCCAAGGTAAATCTGAAAATAAATCTCCACACTTGCATTACATGATACAAATAGTCTTCATGCAATAACACATTTGCTTCAAATCAAATAACATAAACAAATAAATACCCTCATGGGTTCACAAGTTCCCAAGGCTTAGGCCTGGTTACACAAATCGGTTATTCAAACCACACAAATATAGCCCTTGGCTTAAAAAACAGAGTCACACAAAGTGAGAGCATTGTGCTCCCAACACACACACTTCCACGCCATTAGTCGGGCGGAATCACCATGTCATTTCCTGCACAAAAATCCCGTAGGGTGAGCTTAAAGCCTAGTAGGAGATCCTTAACAATGTATATACATTTTATACAAGTCTCAGGCTGATGAATGCACATGCCATGCTATGTTCTTTTAAAAGTAAGACTCACCTACATCTTTTGAAGATCATCATGCTCAATGATGGCATGCAACTCCAACTGTTCAAAATTAACCAATTTCACTTAAGGGGTGGTAAATACAACTCTGGTAATCCCTAGGTCGGTGTCTGCAAGTAGACTATGCAAGTAGTACCAATTGTCATTTTTACTGGTATTAACCGGAAGGCTCAACACCTATCCACACGACTTTCTGGTCTTTCATCAAGGACACTCAGGCCAACTTAATCAATTTCATCTACACCACCTATCAAGACTTACCACTGTATTTACCCCAAAACCATTTCACAAAAACTCGTTTCCCAATATTCTTTTCTCAATGCAAGGTTTTCAAATCAACATTCAAAGCTCAACATAATCAAATAAATTGGTATGCCCATGAAATGAGTAAATGCAATACAACATCTTTTCCATTCTCAATATTTCCGCACAATAATTCCATTGTGAACAAATCTCCCATTTCTCTTCTCAAAACACTAATATCACAAGATGAATATAAACTTTGATTTCCAATTCCCCCAAGGAAAAACACATTTCCCACTGTAGACGTCCCCGAATGCCCCGGGAGGAACGAGTCCCCCGTTCCGTTCGATATTGGGCTCACTACAGTTCAGGACTCTCAAATTTGTCACGATTCTTAATCTGAACCAAAGAGTCCAAATCTGGCAAATCGTTTTGAGAAAACAGATCTTTAGAAAAGAAGTGCCAAACATGGACTGCTTTGCCAGATACAGAGTCGCCACCTAAATGTTTTTTTAATGGGAAATTTAGGAAACCCTGACTCGGTGCCTAAGGCCACGTGTCCGTCATCACCAAAGTTGCCTCAGCTCGGGAACCTGGGTACGATTGGGGAAGGTCACTTCGTGAGCACCCCCGCTCGCCCGATCAAAGATCGACTTCTACTAACCATGATATCTATTTTTGAAAACATTATGTGTTCTTATTCCGGTTATTAGCCTAGATTACTCTGTGATGCGTACAACATACAAGTATAGACTAGATCGCCTGAATTGGAAAAAAACATTTCATGTTTGTTTGTTTGAAAATGGTTTGATGGTGCTACCCGCAAGTAGGCTAAGACGTGGATTTGCCACCCTCAGGTGGGCTTAGAAAACATGATTTTGCCACTATCTAGTGGGCTTAAAACACACACTTGATGAATTGTTCCAATTCAAATAACCAAACCTTTATCCACAGGCATTCAGGCAGTTATATCACATAAGCATATAGCTTCATGGTAAGCATGCTGTTCATGGCAGTCACTCACACGCATGCAAGGATGCTAAAGCATAAAACTTACCGAGTACTCCAAGCCAAAACAGATGCTAGGTTAGAAATCCATGCATGATCCTAACTATACAGAAATGCCTAATGCAACACATGCAAAAATGCAACTATAGCAGGCTCGGCTATTCTAAACATGGCATATGAAATGCTACAGCTAACATATATTCACCTTGGAATTGAAAATACAGTGCAGTTAGTATGATGCGCCGAGCCCGGTGCATGCAAAACAGATGAATGAATGCAAACATGCTGTCATACTGTATGCTAATTGAAACATGCCCTAATCTAACCATCATAAGCGGGTAAATAAAAGGGAGAAAGACGTGGGGTTGGATGACATACATCACACTCACGCACACTTATTACAACATTGCCCTCGCGCAGAGGGTCCGAAAGAATAATACAGTCCCAAGTGAATAAATAATACCGTCCCGAATAAATACAAAATCCTAATTAATTAACACGTTAATCTAGGAAAACAATAAATTGCACGCAAATCCATGGACCGCCTCAGCTCTGTTCCGGATGATGAATGATGCATGCTGGAATTTGCCTTGTGCGAAAATCCCTTGCGATGCCTCGGTTTGCCTCTGTTTGTAATTTTTCTTGGAATGCGTGCTAAGCTTCGGAAGGTTGCTAATTCTTGATTTGCTATAACAGAGAGCAAGAAAAGGGCATGGCAAAGTATTTTCACATATGTATGCATGACTACCCTTCAGGGAGTGTAGTCCTCGATCCTCGTGCCACCAACCACGCATCTTGATGCATGATGGCCGAGGAGTCGAATTGCACGACTCAATATGAGATGAATGCACATATGGACACAACAAGGCCTAGACTCCATCATGGATAATCCAGAGTGTCGGCGACCGAGGAATTGAGAAACGTTCCGTCACTCGGAGTACGAAACGCCCCTCGTTTCCCGTGCTCGGGCTAACTCCTATCCCCAACACGATGCAATATGCATGACATGCATGAAATGCAAGTAAGATACAACCTATCATGCACAATGCTAGGAAATGGCATACACGATGCACGAGATAACATGGCATACACAATACGCTAACATACGGCCTAACATACACAATGCTATGAAATGAAATGGCATACACAATGCAATATGGGCTTACACCAACGTGAGTTGACCTCAGCCGCACTCACATAGGAGGCCATACGATGAAAATGAGACAACTCAAAATGCGTGCCCATGTGCACGCGAACCGAGGATCGACCCTAAGGCACCAAATACCACTCTAACAAGATATGGAAAGGCATGGAATATGGCATACTAGCATGCAAATTTCAGCACTGAAATGTGATGCAAAATGGTCTCGAAACATGGAAACATGGTACCCAATGCATGAAATGAACCCCGAAACCCGAAACTAGGCACGTGGAATGACTTATAGCTATACAAAGCATGCATTATTTGATCATGAAGAATAAAGAAAGAATCAAGGCAGTCCCAAAAAATGCATATTTCCAGTTTTAAGCAAGGCCAAAAAGTGAACACAAATAGGGCTAAGTTAACATGCAAAAATGGCCCCAAAAGAGAGATAAAGAAGCAAGTTGCAGCTGATGGCCCCAAAAAATGAAAATCCCTTCAACAAAGTTGAATAAGGGCTCAAAAAAAGGTATTTTACAGTTTGTGGCCGAGCCCAAAACAGTGCACAAGTAAGCTTAAAATACTATGCAAGAAATAGGCCTAAAAGAAGGTTTAAGCACAAAGTGTAAAAAGGGAGTCTCAAACAGCAAAAGACCCTTGATCAAACATGAATAGGAGGTCAAAATATGACTATTTTCAGTTTGGGTCGGAGCCCAAAAATACAAGCACAAGGGGCTAACAAAACATGCAAAAATAAGGCCAAAAGAGGGATAAAGAGGCAAGTGACAAAAGGAAACCTCAAACAGTGAAGAGCCCTTCAACAATGTTGAATAAAGACTCAAAATAAGCTACTTTTAAGTTTATAACCAAGCTCGAAACAATTTACAAATGAGCCTAAAATACTATGCAAGAAAGAGGCATACAAGAGAGGTAAAGAAGCAAGTAGAAAAAGGAAGCCTCAAACAGGGAGAGACCCTTAAACAAACATGAAAAGGAGCTCAAAATAATGCTATTTTCAGTTAGGGTCAGAACCCAAATATGCAAGAAAGAGGAGCCAATATATTGAGCAAAAATAGGGCCAAAGAGAGGGATAGAAGACTTACCCTTGAAGACCAATGCTTCAACAACTCTTGGCTTGAGAAAAGGTGCTCCTTGACTCTGGAAAACCAGCTCCAAGTGTTGGAAAGGATGGTGGGGAGGTGGTGCTATGTGGTGGTGTAGAAAGGGGCAAAAAAAAAACAAAAGGGTTTTGATGCTTGGAATATAGAGAGAGAGAAATTAAATGTAGGAGGCTTAAACAAAATTTTTTTCTATCCCAAAATGCAGCTGGAGCTGCTGGTTTTATAGAGGGAATAATGGAGGAAAAGGGGGGGAAAATGGGGGGGGGGGAAATCAATTCAAATTTCCCCCCAAAAATAGGCCTAAAAGAGAGATAAAGAAGCAAGTGGTAGCTGCTACCCTCAAACCAAAGAGAGCCCTTCAACAAACTTGAAGAGGGACTCAAAACAAGACACTTTACAGTTTACATCAAGCTACGAAACAGCTCACAAATAAGCCTAAAATACCATACAAAAGTAGGCCTAAAAGAGAGTTAAAGAGGCAAGTGATAATGGGAGACCTCAAACAGAAAAAGGTCCTTAATCAAACATGAAAAAGAACTCAAAATAGGACTATTTACAGTTTGGGTTGGACCCCAAAAATGCTTGCAAGCAAGGCTTAGATATAGAGCAAGATAGGAACAAAAAAAGGGGAAAAGAAGCTTACCCTTGAAGACCAATGGACCAGCAGCTCTTGGTCTGAGAAATGGTGCTCCTAAGCTCTGAAAAACAGTTCCAAGTCGTTGGAATGGATGGTGGTGGGGTGTATACCAAAAACCGGAGCAAACGGAGGTGGTTAAGCGGTCCCGGACCAAGGCACACGGCCGACGGTTCCGAAAACTGGGAACCGGGCTCCGAAACGGGAAAAACAGCCTACGACCACGAAACGTAGCCTACGGCCACTGAGAGATGATCTACGAGACCTCTCCCTCCCTTTGAGAAGAGAAGACGGAGAAAACGGGACTTGGTTCGCAAACCGAGGCAAAGCACAAAAGAGTCCGGAAGTCTGGAGGCAAGGCTCATGGCCGAGACTCCGCGACCTCTGAACGAGCACATTATGCAACATCACCGAGCGCTCAATCGGTGACGTCTGAGTCTTAAGGTCGGTCAAAAATGGGGTGTCTACAGTTGCCCCTCTTTGACAGAACTCGAAAGTCGTAAGTGACGGGAGTGAATGTCAAAGCCCAGAGACGACCCATTTTTGACAAGGCCGAAGACTTAGACAAACATACTAGATAACAAAGAAATGTGCCCGCAGGCATGCCCGCAAGCGGGGGGCAAGATGCAAAATGATATGCAGGAAGATTTTGATAATTGGACTTATACGCTGCGCGAAGCCGGTTTGATAATTGGACTTATATGCTACGCGAAACCGGTTTGAAAATTGAGGACTCATGCAATGCACTGCAATGTATTGGCTAAGATGCAATGTAATAGCTAAGAGGTAAAGGTATCTTACAGGGGCAATTGGTAATGACTTACCTCGGCAATGTCCTACCTCATGCTGATGTGGGAATCTTTCTCTTCTTCTCAGTTGAACCACAAGTACTACTTTTCTCCCTGACTATGGTTGCAGCTTTCCCTATTCTCCAACAGGGTGACAGACTAGGTTGGATCAGTATCCAGAATTGAAACGCATACAAATGCTATCTCAATCTATGGGGCTGCCATACAGATTTCAAGCCGAGGATATACCCCTGGGTATTTAAACCAGACTTTAGTCTCGGAAATCTCGAACCTTTGCGTTCTAGGCATAAGGCATTCGAACTCTAGTTTCCACCATCTTAGTTAGTCTCCTAGGAACTCACCACAAACACAGGCAGGTGGCTATACCAGACCACTGGAAGTCGTTCGGGCATGACAAACACCAAAGGAATTGCACCTTTAGAGGATTTAAGGTCTCTTAGACCCGAGAGTGCACGAGACGGTGCGAATAAATGCAAGTGCGATGCGTAAAACAGCACGAATGATGATGCAGGATCTATGGTCTCCTTAGACCGAAGGATTTAAGGTCTCCTGGACCAGGTGAGTGCACAAGACAGTGCGAGCTAAAGGTGCACAAAACAGTGCGAGTAGGGTGAATGCACAAAACAGTGCGATGCTAAAGGTGAGGTGCGCAAGATAGTGCGATAAAATGCATGCAAAATGCAAGTAATGGTCACGGTGCAAGATAGCGCGATGCAATACACTAACAAGTGTAGGTGAGGTGCGCAAGATAGCGCGAATGATATAATGCACAAAATAGTACGATACGCTAAACAGCGCGATTGATTTGAAATGCACAAGATAGTGCGATGTGATATGCGAAGCACAAAATAGCGCGATGGATGCAATGCACAAGACAGTGCGATGGGGGTGCGCAAAATAGCACGAATGATAAACTGCACAGAATAGTGCGATGCGCAAAATAGCGCGAATGATAAACTGCACAAAACAGTGCAATTGAGGTACGCAAAATAGCGCGAATGATACAATGCACAAAATAGTGCGATACGCTAAACAGCGCGATTGATTTGAAATGCACAAGATAGTGCGATGTGATATGCTAAGCACAAAATAGCGCGATGAATGCGATGCATAGGACAGTGCGATGGAGGTGCACAAAATAGTGCGAATGATAAACTGCACAAAACAGTGCGATTTGTGGTGCGCAAAATAGCGCGAATGATAAGAAATGCACAAAACAGTGGCATACGCTAAACAGCGCGAGTGATTAGAAATGCACAAAACAGTGCGATACGCTAAATAGTGCGAGTGATTTGAAATGCACAAGACAGTGCAATACGCTAAACAGCGCGAGTGATTTGAAATGCACAAGTCAGTGCGATACGCTAAATAGCGCGAGTGATTTGAAATGCACAAGTCAGTGCGATACGCTAAACAGCGCGAGTGATTTGAAATGCACAAGACAGTGTGGTACGCTAAACAGCGCGAGTGATTTGAAATGCACAAGACAGTGCGATACGCTAAACAGCGTGAGTGATTTGAAATGCACAAGATAGTGCGAGTGAGATACAACCACAAGATGCACAAGACAGTGCTAGTGAGATACAAAGTGTAAGTGTACAAGACAGTGCGAGCGAGATAAAATGCACAAGAAAGTGCGATAAAATGCATCTTCTATGCAAGTATGGGGGCATTTTCCATGCAAAAGATACGAGCATTTTCTATGCAAGTATGGAAGCACATTCTATGCAATATTGAAAGCAAGCATATTCTATGCATGAAACAAACAAAGCATATTCTATGCAGAATCGAAAGCGAGCATATTCTATGCATGAATCATAACGATGCGCGGCAAGCATGCAACAACAGTGTATATGAAAGTCCACATTCTATGCAATGGAGGAGCATCAAATATGTACTCTGGTGCCTCTGATTTGCCTCTTAGAGGACTTCGCAACTCATTCAGCTCAAAAAGGGCACGCCATGTTCATATTGGCGAGAGATAACATCTACATGTGAAACCCTCGGGTGCTGCTTGGACTGCCATTCTGACTTGAAGTAGGCTTACACTTGGGATCGAGATACACTCATACTCCAGAGAAACAGTGAGGCCTGAGAAGGTGTACCTGGAATGCAGTCTCGGATTTTGCTAAAGTCGAAACATGCTAAGATGCTCCAAATTTTCCCTCTTTTCTTTTGCTCTGCGGTCTGGAACCTAAATAGCTTCAGATAGGTCCTTGTTTTACTATTCTAACATGACCTGGGTTGAACCCTGCGGCTTTATGAAAGAACTGATCCTTTTTTGCACAAATGTGGAGAACGACACGGCACTCTGAGCACAAAACGATTTTTGAAATTGAAATGAGAAATGGGTTCTCAACTGGGTATTGAGCCTACAACTGACCACTGCCAAAATGACTCAACAATGGAAAACAAAGATAGAACGACCTAAACACAACTCAACAAAGGAAAAACAAGGTAAAATGACCTAAACACATTTGTTGACACTCAAACGACTTAAAACAAGAAACGAGACAAACAAAACGCACAAACACAACACTCAGCTGTGTTACAAAAGCGAGAGACCTCTTGGTGCACGAGGAGCCAGTTTCTCCGGGTATTGTTTCCCACCCTTTCTCATTTGTGATTCTCACATCACTCGGCCCTCAGGCTCTATTTTTTTGAAAAAGCCCTTTTCTCACTTTTTCTCTCAGCGCACATCTCTCTATTCTTCAATCTCTCATTTTTTCATCCCTCCCCTGGGTGGTTGATGGACAAATAGAAAGTAGCGGGCTCTTGCCCCTAGCATTCTGCTAGATTCTTCTTCTTGTTTAGAACAGTGAGTTTCTCCCACAGAGGGGTTGTGATGCGGTTGGATATGCAGCAGATCTGTAATTGACATTGGTTGATGATGCTCCACCGGGGAGTTTGGACGTGATCAGATCATTCCAGTTCGTGCTTTGCACTTGGCTTGATACCTCTCTGCTTGGAGGATGCTGAGAGCTTTCAGCCCTTTTCTGCTAACTTCAGTTGTGCCCTTTTCTGGCGAATACGATGCCCTTTCTGGCAAATGCATTGACAGCGAGGAAAAGATAGGAAGCCTGACTCAACTGTGCCCCTAGTTCATCAATTTGACCATTTTTTTTTTGACTTTCTAAAATAATTTTGATCAAAATGAGAGTTAGATTAATGCGCTTGTTCGATTTTCTGATTTGAAATCATGCAAGTTAGGCTGTGAGCACTGAAAATTTTCCCTTTTTGGGGTCCAAGAAATGGTCCAGTTTTGGAAAAATGGAATAATTTTTGAGAGAAAATTAGTCAACTTCATTAAAAATTCTCAAAAACTATTTTTGCAAATGGCCACTGCTTAATGAGCACGGAACCCGCTCTTTAGATGCACAACTTCATATTCGAAGGAAAATTGCCCCTTGCTTGAGGGGAACTGCATGGCAACGGAAAGTTGCCCTTTGTTTGAACGACACCGCGGCGCATTGTATGGCAACGAAAAGTTTCCCCTTGTTTGGATGGTACCGCAGCGCATTGTAGGCAGTCCCCAGAGTGACGAACACAACCAAATCCTCAGATACAGAGAAGACAAAGATGACCAAAACCATCGCATGGACACAATCGAATTGTTTTACGGCTGGACTTCAGAATGAAGTTGCCTACGTATCCCAAAGATGGGAATCAAGCCTTACGTAGTTCGGGGGTTAAGGTACACTCGGGTATTTAACCTCTCCTTTTTATGCTCTAACTTTTGCCAAGGCGCCTGTTGCGGGTTTTCGACCTTGCGAGCTTTGTTTTTCTTTTCTTTTCAATTCTTTTCATTTCTTTTCTTTTTTGATTTTCTTTTTTTTTTTGTTCTTTTCTTTGCATTTTCTTCATTTTTCTTCTTTTTTTTTTTCATTCTTTGCACTTTTCTTTTCTTTTTTTGTTCTTTTTCTTCTCTTTTTTTTTTCTTGCTCTAACTTTTGCCAGGGTCACCCTTCCGGGTTTTCAGCCCAGCGAGCCTCTCAAGGGTAAAAGTGTAGCTTTGTCCATGTCAAATGGTTTTGAGATCCTGAAGTCGTCTGAATCCAGGAGAATGGCTGTTATTTGCTGACAAAGTAGAAGTCCATCCAATGGGGGGTAAATTTGCCCCTAGTGTTGTGGATAGGAACTCGGCTGTCCTTCAGCAATACTTTCTTCTTTCCTCCCTTCAGGGATTTGGCATTCTTGCCGATCTTCATTGACTTGCGGAATGATCCACCTTTGGCTCTTCGAGCTGTCTGACATTTTTTTGCCCCTAGTTCGAAGGGTGCTTCTGACCTAGCTTCGCAAGCTTCTTTTGATGACATCTGGTCTTCTTGATCTGACTTCCTTGCCTCTTGTTCGAGGGCTGCTTTCAATCTGGCCACACAGGCCTCACATTGTAGTTGACCGTTGAACGTTCTGAATTCGAGTTCAAGGTTTTGAAAGCAGAGGGGTCGAGTCTCGAGGCTCAGAGCAATCCTAAGCTGCACAATCTCAAGAGCGATTCTACACAGGTCTTCGCAGGACCGCGCAAAACATTTTTTGAAATCTTTGAAGAAAGCGACCAGTTGCTCGCGCTGAAGACAGTGTAGAACCAATCTGGATCAAGCCAGGATCCTTCCCAGTACTCACACTAACAAGCATGATTTCATTCATTAAGGGCTTAGCATGCCTCTCTTTCTCTCAATTGATCAAATTTTTGAAAAACCCGAGGAATTCCTTCCTCTTCGTTTTCACCGCAGTGTTCAAAAGGTTTTGAAAAACTTAGGTCGATGTAATGAATTCAAGGCACAAAAGAGCAGGTGAGATGCATTGTCGTTTCATTCAAATCTTCTGGCACAACTGGCGCACGGCTGAAGCAAATACAAGAGTGCGAAAATCACTGCTATTTCATTGAGATCTGTTGGCACAACTGGCTCCTCGGTAGAAACAGACTCAAAGAAAGCAAAAAGACAAACACGAAACAAAACAGTGATGTCCGAGGTAAAACCCTTCGGGATCACCCGACCCCTATACAACAGGACTGACTCGATACGACAAGACAGACCGCAACTGACTCAGTATGAAAAGACTGACTCAAAACAAAAGGACAGACTCAAAACAAAACAACAAGACTGACTCAATACCCAAGTCAGAATGTAGCTTTCGCCAAATGCTCAAAACGGTGCGTGCCATACGCCATATCTAGAGTAAATCGAGTGCCATCCGCAGGTGGTTCATCCCCCGATCACATGGTCATATTATCCCCCAAGTTCACCGATCCAGTGCCGATAGACTTTGCAGAGCTTGGCACGGTAATGAACCCGTTGTCAAATAAATCTTGTACTTCATGGCGAGGACGGAAGTAGTTATCGGTAGTATGGCCAGTTTGCTGATGGAAGGCACAGTACTGGGCAGCGTCATACATAGCCGGAAGAGGGTTCAGGAGAGGCCGAAGCTCAAGGGGTTTGAGATGGCCTTGTCCAACAAGGATTTGGAGAGCTTTGGACAAAGGCATATAGAGAGCATGGAAGACCCTCCGACCTCGGGGTTGGTACTTCAAGGTTTGTGGATTTTTGCTAGGAGCACCAAAGGGATTGGCAGGTGCTGGCCTAGTTTGCTGATCTTTTCCGAGTGGAGGATTAGAGCTAACAGGATCATTTCTAGTACGATGGCCCTTTTCCTGGTTTTTCCCTTGATTCAGACTGCCCCCAACTTGAGTGGCAAAAGTATTATCCACAATTTTTGCAACCACTGCAAGCACTTGCTGTTTGTTCAGTTCTTCGGCTTTCAAAGCCTCAACAGTGGACAGAAGATGTTCAGGGGGATCCATACCCGCCCCTACCTTGTTCTTTCCACTTGCCTCCACTTTGCCAAGGGATTGGCATTCCTCAAATGCAGCTCGTTCCAAGACTAGGGAGCCTTTTGACATGAACTCCCTGTTATGTGATGTGGTTGATGACGGAGCCAATGTCCCGGAGACCAGATCTGTCACAGTTCTCTGAAGATCTTCGATCATTCTCTTCAGCTCAGAAGTAGTGGGCTCACGGGTTTGAGGTGATTGGGGTTCAGATGTACCCATCATGCATAAGTCCATGCTTTCTGGGATAAACACCTCAGGCTTGGGTAGATGGGCCGGGGTGATGTATATGCTGGGGTCATAGGTGGATGGCAGTATATGGATAAGATTGAGGTAGGCAGGAGATGTTTGGTCATTGGGGTCTGAAGGTGGAGCTATCGTCCGATTGTCGATGAGATTTTGGACCTCATGACGAAGGCGGTAGCAACGGTCGGTGCCATGACCTCACTGTTGATGGTACATACAGTACTTGGCGGGGTTATGTCTGGCTGGGAGTGGGTCAGGCAGAGGTTGAGGATCCAAGGGTTTGAGATACCCTCTTTCCATCAAGACTTTTAGTGCGCTAGTCAGGCTCATATAGAGGGGGGTGAAAGTTCTGCCCTGAGCTCGGGCTGGGCCGGCTGTTTGTAGGCTTGGTTTGGCAAAAGGGTTGGCTGTGGCGACTATATTGATTTCTGGGGGTTTGGGAATAGTGCTACTACCAGCATTGGTACTCCTTGAAATCACCCTCCTTGTCGGTTCACTTGTTCTGGAATGATCCCACCGTTGAACGCATTCTCGATCTGAACCCCCAGTTCATGCAAACTTTTGAAAGTGAATAGCAGAGCGACTATCAACTTTTGCAACATATCATGCTCAAGGTTTCGCACCATCATCTGCACTTGATCCCTCTCAGAAGGGTGGCGATCTGTCATCTGTGCTGCCTTTGCTCTCCACCTCGCAATAAATTCTACAAAAGGCTCTGTTGGGTTCTGGCGGGTTGCTTCAAGCTCTTGGATGGTCATTTCAAATTGGGTATTGTAGGAATACTGATCGACAAAGGCCTCAACCAATTCTTCCCAATTTTGCTTCACCTTGTCCTCCAACTTAGCGTACCAAGTGGCTGCTACACCCGACAGGGTTCTTCCATACAGAGAGAGTTTCTGTGGCTTAGTCAGACCCATCGGCGTCAGGACATCCAAGAAAATTCGAATATGTACCATTGGATCTCCAGACCCGTCGAAACGGTCGATATATGGCATTTTGAATCTGTCTGGGAGCCGGATGGCAACTTCGGTGTGCCCATCCTCAATATCGAGAATGGAGTTAAGGCCCTGTGCCTTTTTGAATTGCTTCTCAAGGTTTGCAATTTTCACTGCAGTCGGATTGAACTCATCAACATGAAAGGGTTGAGTTCTCTCATTAGGCTGCACCAGGGATCTATGCACCTGAGCTTGAGTCAACCTTTCTCAAGAATTCGGACACTGCAAATCTTCAACTGGCGGAAGTGGGTCAAAGTTCGGCTGGGGTCCCAAAGCTGGATGTGAAGCAGATGCCCCAGATGGGCACTGCGTTTCAATACTGGTCTCAACCTGCATGGCAGTTCCCTGATTTAACGCTGCTATCATGGCCACAAATTCTTCTGAACCCTGTGCCATCACGGGGCTGCTGATGATGTGACTGGTGACTGTCGGATCAGATGAACCAATGAGCCCTGTCTGGTGCTTCTTTGCCTTGCCTTAGCGAAAGAACACTGGTTGCCCTTGAATTGAATCTCTGACCTAACAAAGTCTATCAGCACTAGTTCAATGTACACGGGGGATATCGGAGCCTTCTGAAGCTATGGTTCCCAGACTACCTAGCAAAAGAGAAAACATGCAACATCTCAGCCTAACTTCACCAAAACAGATACGAGCATTGTAGGATGACTGTGCCCTCTACTAAATTCTGCCCCCAAAATTCTGCCTCAAATCTAATACCTTTGGGTAAAACTAATTCTTCACATTCTGATGCCCGCAGGCCTGATACCCAAACTTGCAAACTGATACATGCATTCCTGTAGAGACGCACTCTAAAAGCACATAACAGATAAGTGAGAGCCAAAACACCCCTATGTTGGGGTAGGGTTTCCCTGTCCTATTTTGTCAGGAGCTAGGGTTTCACTATGCACGCAACAGTTTCAAACAACCTATATCGGGTAAGCAACCTGTCCTAGTTTGGAATGGTCACTATGGATTCCGAATATGCACTAGGTCAATGGTCGAAAAGGGTGCCCTGGTAAAACCGGGGTTTGTGTTCCCATACTGGCAGAGCCCATAACCGGTCAGCCTTATGGTCATGCCTTGACAAGACAAGCCTCCAGCAAACCGTTCAGGAATAGCAGATGGCAAACACGGTGCCCTAGGCGCACCAATGCAAATGCAATGCAAAGAAACACATAAGTGTAGTCAAAACAAGATATCATGTGTTCTAGTCAAGTTCTCTAACTCCCCAGCGGAGTCACCAGAAACTGTAGACGTCCCTGAACGCCCCGGGAGGAACGAGTCCCCCGTTCCGTTCGATATTGGGCTCACTACAGTTCAGGACTCTCAAATTTGTCACGGTTCTTAATCTGAACCAAAGAGTCCAAATCCGGCAAATCGTTTTGAGAAAACAGATCTTTAGAAAAGAAGTGCCAAACATGGACTGCTTTGCCAGATACAGAGTCGCCACCTAAATATTTTATTTTGGAAAATTTAGGAAACCCTGACTCGTTGCCTAAGGCCATGTGTCCGTCAGCACCAAAGTTGCCTCGGCTCGGGAACTTGGGTACGATTGGGGAAGGTCACTTCGTGAGCACCCCCGCTCGCCCGATCAAAGATTGGCCTCTACTAACCATGATATCTATTTTCGAAAACATTATGTGTTCTTATTCCGGTTATTAGCCCAGATTACTATGTGATACGCACAGCATACAAGTATAGACTGGATTGCCTGAATTGGAACAAAACATTTCATGTTTGTTTGTTTGAAAATGGTTTGATGGTGCTACCCGCAAGTAGGCTAAGACGTGGATTTGCCACCCTCGGGTGGGCTTAGAAAACATGATTTTGCCACTATCTAGTGGGCTTAAAACACACATTTGATGAATTGTTCCAATTCAAATAACCCAACCTTCACCCACAGGCATTCAGGCAGCATTTAAGGCAGTTTATTAATTCCCCAACATAAAGCATATTTTAGGGCCCTTTAATGGTTTTAAGCATGCTATTTTCAATTTTTTGGCAGGGGTCCCACCCTCCACCCAAAAACCCCCCGGGCATTGGGGGGGGCCCAAAGGGATTTTTTTGGGATTTTTTTCCTTCCCCTTTTCCCC
>NW_021024635.1:187905-242822 GCF_004153795.1 Camellia sinensis | reverse complement strand
ACGTGTCTCAATTCCTCGGTCGCCGACACTCCGGATTATCATTGATGGAGTCTAGGCCTTGTTATGTCCATATGTGCATTATCTCATATTGAGTCGTGCAATTCGACTCCTCAGCCATCATGCATCGAGATGCGTATTGGTGGCACGAGGATCGAGGACTACACTCCCTGAAGGGTAGTCATGCATACATATGTGAAAATACTTTGCCATGCCCCTTTCTTGCTCTCTGTTACAGCAAATCAAGAATCAGCAGCCTTCCGAAGCTTGGCACGCATTCCAAGAAAATTACAAACAGAGGCACCGGGGCATCGCAAGGGATTTTCGCACAAGGCAAATTCAGTATGCGTCATTCATCAATCCGGAACAGAGCTGAGGCGGTCCACGAATTTGCGTGTAATTTTATTGTTTTCCTAGATTAACGTGTTAATTAATTAGGATTTTAATATTATCGGACTGTATTATTTATTCACTTGGACTGTATTATTCTTTCGGACCCTCTGCGCGAGGCAAATGTTGTAATAAGTGTGGCGTTAGTGTGATGTATGTCTTCCAACCCCACGTCTGTCTCCCTTTTATTTACCCGCTTATGATGGTTAGATTAGGGCATGTTTCAATTAGCATACAGTATGACAGCATGTTTGCATTCATTCATCTGTTTTGTATGCACCGGGCTTGGCGCATCATACTAACTGCATGTATTTTCAATTCCAAGGTGAATACATGTTAGCTATAGCTTTCATATGCCATGTTTAGAATAGCTGAGCCTGCTATAGTTGCATTTTTTCATGTGTTGCATTAGCGCATTTTTGTATAGTTAGGATCATGCATGGATTTCTAACCTAGCTTCTGTTTTGGCTTGGAGTACTCGGTAAGTTTTATGCTTTAGCATCCTTGCATGCGTGTGAGTGACTGCCATGAATAGCATGCTTCCATAAGGCTATATGCTTATGTGATGCAATATGCATGACATGCATGAATGCAACTAATATACAACCTAGCATTCACAATGCTATGAGATGGCATACACGATGCACGAGATAACATGGCATACACAATGCGCTAACATACGGCCTAACATACACAATGCTATGAAATGAAATGGCATACACAACGCAATATGGGCTTACACCAACGTGAGTGGACCTCAGCCGTACTCACATAGGAGGCCATACGATGAAAATGAGACAACTCGAAATGCGTGCCCACATGCACGCAAACCGAGGATCGACCCTAAGGCACCAAATGCCACTCTAACAAGACATGGAAAGGCATGGAATATGGCATACTAGCATGCAAATTTTAGCACTGAAATGTGATGCAAAATGATCCCGAAACATGGAAACATGGTACCTGATGCATGAAATGAACCCTGAAACCCGAAACTAGGCACGTGGAATGACTTATAGCTATACAAAGCATGCATTATTTGATCATGAAGCATAAAGACAGAATCAAGGCAGTCCCAAAACATGCATATTTCCAGTTTTAAGCAAGGCCAAAAAGTGAACACAAATAGGGCTAAGTTAACATGCAAAAATGGCCCCAAAAGAGAGATAAAGAAGCAAGTAGCAGCTTCTGGCCCCAAACAATGAATATCCCTTCAACAAAGTTGAAGAGAGGCTCAAAAAAAGGTATTTTACAGTTTATGTCCGAGCCCAAAACAGTGCACAAGTAAGCTTAAATACTATGCAAGAAATATGCCTAAAAGAAGGTTTAACCACAAAGTGTAAAAAGGGAGCCTCAAACAGCAAAATACCCTCGATAAAACATGAAGAGGGGGTCAAAATATGACTATTTGCGGTTCGGGTCGGATAACAAAACATGCAAAAATAAGGCCAAAAGAGGGATAAAGAGGCAAGTGACAAAAGGAAACCTCAAACAGTGAAGAGCCCTTCAACAATGTTGAAAAAAGGCTCAAAATAAGCCACTTTTTAGTTTATAACCAAGCTCAAAACAATTTAAAAATGAGCCTAAAATACTATGCAAGAAAGAGGCATACAAAAGAGGTAAAGAAGCAAGTGTAAAAAGGAAGCCTCAAACAAGGACAAGCCCTTAAACAAACATGAGAAGGAGCTCAAAATAATTCTATTTTCAGTTAGGGTCGGTGCCCAAATATGCAAGCAAGAGGAGCCAATATATTGAGCAAAAATAGGGCCAAAGAGACGGATAGAAGACTTACCCTTGAAGACCAATGCTTCAACAACTCTTGGCTTGAGAAAAGGTGCTCCTTGCCTTTGGAAAACCAGCTCCAAGTGTTGGAAAGGATGGTGGGGAGGTGGTGCTATGTGGTGGTGTAGAAAGGGGCCAAAAAAAAAACAAGAGGGTTTTGATGCTTGGAATATAGAGAGAGAGAAATTAAATGTAGGAGGTTTAAACAAATTTTTTTCTATCCCAAAATGCAGCTGGAGCTACTGGTTTTATAGAGGGAGGAATGGAGGAAAAGGGGGGAAAATGGGGGGGGGGGGAAATCAATTCAAATTTCCCCCAAAAAATAGGCCTAAAAGAGAGATAAAGAGGCAAGTGGTAGCTTCTGGCCTCAAACCGAAGAGAGCCCTTCAACAAACTTGAAGAGGGTCTCAAAACAAGACACTTTACAGTTTACATCAAGCCACGAAACAGCTCACAAATAAGCCTAAAATACCATGCAAAAATAGGCCTAAAAGAGAGTTAAAGAGGCAAGTGATAGTGGGAGACCTCAGACAAAAAAAGGTCCTTAATCAAACATGAAAAGGAGCTCAAAATATGACTATTTACAGTTTGGGTCAGAGCCCAAAAAAGCTTGCAAGCAAGGCTTAGATATAGAGCAAGATAGGAACAAAAAAGAGGGAAAAGAAGCTTACCCTTGAAGACCAATGGACCAGCAGCTCTTGGTCTGAGAAATGGTGCTCCTAAGCTCTGAAAAACAGCTCCAAGTCGTTAGAATGGATGGTGGTGGGGTGTATACCAAAAACGGGAGCAAACGGAGGTGGTTAAGCAGTCCCGAACCGAGGCACATGGCCGACGGTTCCGAAAACCGGGAACCGGGCTCCGAAACGGAAAAAACGGCCTACGACCACGAAACGTAGCCTACGGCCACTGAGAGATGATCTATGAGACCTCTCCTTCCCTTCGGGAAGAGAAGACGGAGAAAACGGGACCTGGTTCGCAAACCGAGGCAAAGCACAAAAGAGTCCGGAAGTCCGAAGGCAAGGCTGACGGCCGAGACTCCGTGACCTCTGAACGAGCACAATATGCAACATCACCGAGCGCTCAATCGGTGACGTCTGAGTCTTATGGTCGGTCAAAAATGGGGTGTCTACACCCACATTTCAAGCATTCTCTACAAGTTAACCATTTCAAGACTAAAAGAACATTTTGAATAACAATTTCCAAAGTGAACAAGAATTCTCATATTTTACAAACTTCATCATTTATATATATAAATAAAAAAATTTCAAAACATCCATTTATTTTGATCCCCAAAATAAATATGTCAACATTATCCAAGGATTTTCAACATCTTTCAAAAACCCCTATTTCTAGGTTTTCTCACCAAAACCACTCATTTCCAAAATATTTAGAAGGATCTCACCAAAATCATCTTTCTACAATCAATATAATTCAATGTCCTCAATTTTCATTTTAAACGGAAAAGAAAATAAACCCACTTTCAAAATTATTCTTCTTCTTGAATCAACAATCAATTTTGAAAACTAAACAAAAGATGATTTCAAAAATCATCTAGATCTTGCAAAAACATATATATATATATATATATATATATATAACTCAAAGGAAATCCCTACCTCAAGTGTATACCTCAAGTGTGAGGAAGAATAGAGTTGAAACCCCAAAATCAACGACGCCTAAACTCGATCTCCACCACACACAACGTAGCCCTTGCCTAGATAACCAACTTTGATGAAGAACTTGGATCTAAATCCCAATGGGTATGGAGGAATCAAATATCTTGTGAGGTTTTTGGTAGGAAATGTAGAGAGAAGGAAGAGAAAATGTTTTTAGAGAGAGAGAGGTATACAGAAGTGATACAACTTCAGCCCCAAGAGAGAGAAAAAAGAAAGAAAATTCAGATCTTACCTACTCCCGCACGTGCGGAGCCTACTCCCGCACGTGGGCCCTCCTCTTCCACACCTCATTCTCACACCTGCCTTTTTAGCAGTGTGCTTCACCCTCTCCCCCATTTCCTGCACATGCGGCCTCACCTCTCGCATGTATGGCCCAAGGCCCCGCACGTGCAGTCCTGGTCCTCAACCCGGAATCCTCTCAGTTCAACTCCCAACACTCCAGACCGACCGAGCGGACAAGCAACTTCGAATGTGTTTTGGGAGTTGAACAAAAATGCAAAACAAAAATGCAATTTGCATCATCAAACATAGTCAGCGAAGTGGCAAAACTGAAATTGCTACAATTTGCATCATCAAACATTTCAAAATCCGATAGTGTGGTACACGTAAGCCCAACTGTTAAACAACTGGCCACGCGTGGCATGTAAGTCCAACTTTTCAAATATATTTCGAGCATATCATTTACATCTTGCCATTGAACTACGTTGGTTTGATTCCGTGCAAAGGGATTCATTAGCAACCCTAGGGTTTAACCACTTGCATTTTTATTTTGTTTGTTTGCCCAAGTCTTACAGCCTTGTCGAAAAAGGTCATCTTCGGGCTTTGACATTCACTCACATCATGAAATCATGTACCGAGTTCTGTCAAAGATGGACAACTGTAGACATCCTATTTTAAACTAACCCTAAGACTTGGGTTCTGTTTTCTGAACACCCAATGATGAAAACTGTGATATGCTAATCTTATGAGTTCCTCAGTAGGAGACCCGATAATTAAGCCTTAAATCCTAACCAAGTAACTGTTTTGGCCAAAAAGCTTTTCAACCAATTGAAAACCTTTTTCAACGTACGTTTGGTTGCACAATTCTATAAATTTCCATCATGTCCCAAGGCTCGCCTTTTCAAAACTCAAAGTGTTGTTTTCTTTCAAAAAGACCAAGCAAAGGATATAGTGGGAATGAATGGAAGGGGTGGAATCCCCTAAACTCTTGCTTCTCTTTTCAAAACATGCTAACTTTACCTTATTAATCCAACAATGTATTTGCCATTTGGCCGGACAACAATTCCTGGCTGGATGGAAATATTGTTGGCCGGATACATAACGGTACAACCTACTGAATTGTCTAGGAGTAGGGCATTTTCAAAAATTACAGTCTTTTCTATGAAGTTTCCACAAATATCTTAGATATATACATCCAAAACTCTATAAATAGAGGATGAAACCTCATTTCAGTAGGTCAAAACTTTTGCCCAAGGCTTAGAGAGAGATTTGAGAGCTTTTTTCCCATATCAAGGTAAATCTGAAAATAAATCTCCACACTTGCATTACATGATGCAAATAGTCTTCATGCGATAACACATTCGCTTCAAATCAAATAACATAAACAAATAAATACCCTCATGGGTTCACAAGTTCCCAAGGCTTAGGCCTGGTTACACAAATCGGTTATTCAAACCACAGAAATATAGCCCTTGGCTTACAAAACAGAGTCACACAAAGTGAGAGCATTGTGCTCCCACCACACACACTTCCACGCCCTTAGTTGGGCGGAACCACCACGTCCTTTCCTGCACAAAAATCCCGTAGGGTGAGCTTAAAGCCCAGTAGGAGATCCTTAACAATGTATATACATTTTATACAAGTCTCAAGATGATGAATGCACATGCCATGCTATGTTCTTTTAAAAGTAAGACTCACCTACATCTTTTGAAGATCATCATACTCAATGATGGCATGCAACTCCAACTGTTCAAAATTAACCAATTTAACTTAAGGGGTGGTAAATACAACTTTGGTAATCCCTAGGTTGGCGTCTGCAAGTAAACTATGCAAGTACTACCAATTGTCATTTTTACCGGTATTAACTGAAAGGCTCGACACCTATCCACACGACTTTCTGGTCTTTCATCAAGGACACTCAGGCCAACTTAATTAATTTCATCTACACCACCTATCAAGACTCACCACCGTATTTACTCCAAAACCATTTCATAAAAACTCGTTTCCCAATATTCTTTTCTCAATGCAAGGTTTTCAAATCAACGTTCAAAGCTCAACATAATCAAATGAATTGGTATGCCCATGAAATGAGTAAATGCAATACAACATTTCTTCCATTCTCAATATTTCCGCACAATAATTCCATTATGAACAAATCTCCCATTTCTCTTTTCAAAATAATAATATCACAAGATGAATATAAACTTTTATTTCCAATTCCCCCAAGGAAAAACACATTTCCCACATTTCGAGCATTCTCTACAATTTAACCATTTCAAGACTAAAACAACATTTTGAATAACAATTTCCAAAATGAACAACAATTCTCATATTTTACAAACTTCATCATTTATATATATAAATAAACAATTTTCAAAACATCAATTTATTTTGACCCCCAAAATAAATATGTCAACATTATCCAAGGATTTTCAACATCTTTCAAAACCCCTATTTCTAGGTTTTCTCACCAAAACCACTCATTTCCAAAATATTTAGAAGGATCTCACCAAAATCATCTTTCTACAATTAATATAATTCAAAGCCCACAATTTTCATTTTAAACGGAAAAGAAAGTAAACCCACTTTCAAAATTACTCTTCTTCTTGAATCAACAATCAATTTTCAAAACTAAACAAAGGATGATTTCAAGAATCATCTAGATCTTGCAAAAACATATATATATCAAAAGAAATCCATACCTCAAGTTTGAAGAAGAATAGAGTTGAAACCCCAAAATCAACGACGCCTAAACTCGATCTCCACCGCAAACAACGTAGCCCTTGCCTAGATAACCAACTTTGATGAAGAACTTGGATCTAAATCCCAATGGATTTTGAGGAATCAAAGATCTTGTGAGGTTTTTGGTAGGAAATGTAGAGAGAAGGAAGAGAAAATGTTTTTAGAGAGAGAGAGGTATACAAAAGTGATACAACTTCAGCCCCAAGAGAGAGAAAAAAGAAAGAAAATTCGGATCTTACCTGCTCCCGCATGTGCGGAGCCTACTCCCGTACATGTGGCCTTTATCTCCGCACGTGCGGCGCTCCTCTTCCACACCTCATTCTCACACCTGCCTTTTTAGCAATGTGCTTCACCTCCTCCCCCGTTTCCTGCACATGCGGCCTCACCTCCCGCATCTGTGGCCCAAGGCCCCACACCTGCAGTCCTGGTCCTCAACCCGGAATTCTCTCAGTTCAACTCCCGACACTCCAGACCGACTGAGCGGACAAGCAACTTCGAATGTGTTTTGCATTTTTGTTTTGGAGGCGCTGCCCTTCAACCCCGCCAAGGCGCTGCTCCCTGGACCCCCGCGAGCTGACTGGGTAGCTTGACCCCCGACATACTCAACGAAGTGGCAAAACTGGGATCGCTACAATTTACATCATCAAACATTTCAAAATCTGATAGTGTGGTACACATAAGCCCAACTGTTAAACAACTGGCCATGCGTGGCATGTAAGTCCAACTTTTCAAATATATTTCAAGCATATCATTTTCATCTTGCCATTGAACTACGCTGGTTTGATTCCTTGCAAAGGGATTCATTAGCAACCCTTGGGTTTAACCACTTGCATTTTTTTGTTTGTTTGTTTGCCCAAGTCTTACGGCCTTGTCGAAAAAGGTCATCTTCGGGCTTTGACATTCACTTACGTCATGAAATCATGTACCGAGTTCTGTCAAAGATGGACAACTGTAGACATCCTATTTTAAACTAACCCTAAGACTTGGGTTCTGTTTTCTGAACACCCAATGATGAAAACTGTGATATGCTAATCTTATGAGTTCCTCAGTAGGAGACCCGATAATTAAGCCTTAAATCCTAACCAAGTAACTGTTTTGGCCAAAAAGCTTTTCAACCAATTGAAAACCTTTTTCAACGTACGTTTGGTTGCACAATTCTATAAATTTCCATCATGTCCCAAGGCTCGCCTTTTCAAAACTCAAAGTGTTGTTTTCTTTCAAAAAGACCAAGCAAAGGATATAGTGGGAATGAATGGAAGGGGTGGAATCCCCTAAACTCTTGCTTCTCTTTTCAAAACATGCTAACTTTACCTTATTAATCCAACAATGTATTTGCCATTTGGCCGGACAACAATTCCTGGCTGGATGGAAATATTGTTGGCCGGATACATAACGGTACAACCTACTGAATTGTCTAGGAGTAGGGCATTTTCAAAAATTACAGTCTTTTCTATGAAGTTTCCACAAATATCTTAGATATATACATCCAAAACTCTATAAATAGAGGATGAAACCTCATTTCAGTGGGTTAGAAAATTTGCCCAAGGCTTAGAGAGAGATTTGAGAGCTTTTTTCCCATATTTCATCTTCAACCTTCACTTTCCAAACTTCAGTCATCAAAACTCCATTGAAGTTTCACTCTAAGATTCTTGATGAGGATCTTAAACACTCTAAGCTACATCTAAAGGACCTTAGGGTTCCAAAAGAGAGTTTGGGAACCAAGAAGTTCATTCTCTTTAAGAGGTGAAATTTTTTTAACTTTTTACCACTTTATCTCTCTTGTTCTTGATTTCTAAGCTCTATTTTTCATTGTTTGCATGTTGTAATCATGTAATAAGTCCTCACGGATGTGGATGGAGCTAGAAAGTAGCCACCCATCCATTGAGTTGATAGTTTTCATCACTTTTCTATAGCTTTGCTCTCTTTTCTTGCTTTCTAGAGATGTACACCAATAGTTGTTGTATATTTTGGAACCTTGTGGATGTGGATGGAGGTAGAAAGTAGCTACCCATGCACAAGTTTGATTATGTAGAGTAAATTTTTTATTTTTTATTTTTCATACTTTCTCATCACATAACTCATCATCCTGCCATATTGGTCTATATATTTTAATCCATACACAATCTAAATTAGTAGAGGTGGTTTTTTCATGGGGCTAAATAGATGATCTTTGAGATTTGATGTTGAGAAAGTTGTTCTTTTTCATAGTCATTGATTTTCTTGGAAGTAAAGTAAGAGGTTTTGGGTTAAAAATGTCAAAAATTCTCTTCTCAATCATTTGTGGGCATGGAAATGGGTGGAAACATTCTTGTTCCATGAATAGGAGAGAAGTATTCAATAGCCTTTGATGAATCCCTTGTTTTAGAACCAAAACTTCCACTAAAAAATGGTGGGCATTAACCTACTCTCTACAATTAATAGCATGAATTTTGGTATTAACCTACCTTATTCAAAAAGAGATGTTTGTAGGTTCCTATCTATTTCTTAGGCTTGAATTTCTGCTTGTTTAATTTATTTAATTTGTTAAATTGTTGCAAAATATTTGTTGTACATAGCCATTTGTGTAATTATTAAGGGTTGAGGCCTATCTACCTCCTCATTAAGTGTTCTCTGCAAGAGGGAGATGCAAAAGGGATGAACACCCCTTAGAAGATGTACATTGTTTCTGTTCTGGACCTTCTACACCAAATGGAGTTGTCTTCAGAGGATATGTTCGGCTAGACATCTTTTTAGTTGGTTGGATGAATTTGTGTACGCTCATATGATTTTCACAGAGCAAAACATGATAGTTTTTGTGGAGTGTTCTCCTCGGCATTTTGGAGCTGTTGTGTAAAGTTCATTGTTTATTTTAGTAATGATTTGTTAGATTCGTCATTAATTTGGCTGAATCAATTCATTCTTGTAATAACTTCCAACCCTATATCTTTTCTTTTCTTATTCATTCATTTGTTGTAATAATCTTTCCCTCCCGTCATTCTCCCTTTTTCATTTAAATTATTGTAATAACTTCCAACCCCACGTCTTTCTATCCCTTTTATTTACATGTTTTCTGTATGTAGCATCATGTTTTATTTATCATATTCATGATTTGCATTCATTCTTCACACATCCAGGTTCTGCCCATTTACATTTGTGGGATTTATTATTTCTAACATGATTTTGTGCACTACCTCATTCCTTGAGATAATACACATGGCATTTGTTAGTAGTCGAACCTCTAGGTGCATTTTGTGTATGTATTGTATTAGCTATTTGTATGTAGGATCATGCATACATTTCTAACACATTCTTTTTAGCTTACCATGGAGTACTACGTGAGTTTTTTTTTTTTTTTTTTTTTTAGCATACTGTATGTCCATGTTATCTGTCATATCCATTGCTATGCCATGAGGCTAGATGCTTAGGTAAAATATTTGTGTGCATGTCAGTGGATAAAGGTTGTGTTATTGTAGACACCTCATTTTTTACCGACCTCAAGACTTAGACGTCATCGTTTGTGCACTCGATGATTATGCTTGTTTATGCTAGTTTTGAGCGCCCGAAGGTCTCGGCTGAGTGCCTTGTCTTTGAGCCTCTAAACCCTCTTTCTTTTGTGCTTGTTTTTGGAGCAAACCTTGGTGCCTCTTGCTTGGAAGAGGAGAAGGGCCTTGTCGGCCACTTTTCCCCCTTGTCGGCCACTTGAAATGGTCGGTCGGCTAGGGGAGGTGGCCAACGGCCATTTTTCTCCTTTTTCAAATATTTATTTGCCAGCTGTGCTAGCTATTGTCCACTGATGCCATCTCCATACATGTATATGGAGGGATGAATGCAAGCTTTTGGCTTGTATTTCTATATAAGGGGAGGTCTCTCCCCCACTTGAGGGGTTAGAAAATTTTGTGAGCAAAATTTCTACTCTCTCTCTCTCTCTCCCTATTTTGTGCTTGAAAGTGACAATTCTCTACACTTTTGCATAGAGATCCTTGACCAAACACCTTCATCTTGGAGTTGATGTTCTTGGAGGCCTTGTTGGAGCTTCTAAGGTTGGTTGTAGCTTAGAATTTTGGTTGTTTGTTGTTGTGCTTCAAAGATATAAATCTTACCTCTTTTAGGCTTTGTTTTAGTTGCTTGTTTTGCCATCTTTTTACACCATTTTTGGCTTGGTTTTCAACTACAAAAAAGTTTTATTTTTGTGCCTTAACATGTTGGTTTGAAGTCATTTTGTGCTAAGGGGTTGTCCACCCTTCTTATTGTTTGTTTGGGTAAGTGTTGTGCCATTTTTCAAAGCTTTTAAAACAACTCTTTTTTGGATTTTTAACCACTGAATTCTAGGGAAATTTCAATGGTGAAAACTTGGTTTTGACGTCCAAAATAGGAGGGGGTGGCCTCCCCTCCTTGTGTCTTGTTTGCAAGTGTATATGGCCTAACATGTGTGCATGTTTTTCTACCTTTTTGTGACTTGATCTCAGCATGTTTTAGGCTTTGTTTTCGCTTGTTTCAGCTCTATTTTGAATTGGTTGGTGCACTTGAAGCTTGCTCTTTGTACTTGTAGTGCAATTATGCTTACTAGTCTAGCATGCCTAATGAGTTGGCCCATTATTTTAGCTTGTGTTAGCTTGACTCCAGCACATTTTTGCTAATGTTTTGACATGCTTTAACTCTATTTTTAGTGGTCTTGGTCATATGAGCCTTGTCTTGCATGGTTGTAGTGCAAATGCCTTCACTAGCTTAGTGTTTTAAGGCCTCTAACATGTTTTGCTTGAGATGATTGCATGTTGTAGCATCATTTAGCATGTGATTTCAGTGCTTATAGCTCTATCACACTCTCACTTGTTTCACTCTTTCATTACTTTTGAGAGTTGTGCCTTGAACCTTGTTTGTGAGTTAACATGTGAGCATGTTTTTCTTGCCTTTTGTACTTCCATCTCAGCATGTTTTAGCCACTATTTTGGCATGTTTTAACTCTTTTCTAAGCTGGTTTGGTCAGTTGGCCTTGGTATGGCATGCCTCTAGTGCAGTTCTCTTCACTAGTTTGTTGTTTTGAGGCTTTAAACATGTTGTGCATGAGTTGCTTGCATGTTATTGTATCATTTTTCATGCCATTTCAGCACTAAAAAGTTTGCAACCTCCCTTAATTCTTCACTTTTTCATTTGCTTTGAGGGTTGGTTAGCCTTAGGGTTGTGTTTAAGCTTGAGATTGAGACTTGTGCTTAATGGTTTTAATCCTCTTTTGAGGGTTTCTACTAAGCAATGGCATGATCTCTCTCATGTCTTAAATCATCCTTTGATTGACCCCTCTCTCATTGGAGGACAATCACCTTGGACTTAATCGGTTAAAAGACTAATCGGTAATCTAAAATGAGTAAAAAAAATGAACCAAGTAAAACTTGAGCAAGATAAGCATGTTGTGTTGCATCGCATGTGTTTGGATCAGAAGTTAATTCAAACACAAGAAATGTGGGACGTTTCATACTCAAAGTGATGAAACGTGTCATGTTTCTTGGTTGCCGTCACCCTTGATCATGTATGATAGGGTGGTGGTCCTTTGAGTCTTATTTGTGCATTCGTTAAGCTTGTACAAGCTTGACTCTTTGGCCATCATGCATTGAAAATGCTTGATTGGTGGCTTGAGAGCCAAGTGACATACTCCTTTGAGCTTGAGAAATGATAAGGAGAGTGGCAGTACACACATTCCTTGAAAAATGCATTGATTTGCCTCTGTTGCCCTCTGTTGTAGCAAAAACAGAAGTCTGGAAAAAGGAGTGGCCGACCGGCCACTTGAGGTAGCTGACCGACCACTTATACTAGCCGACCGGCTAGTTAAGGTGGCCGGCAGCCACTTTTTGTGGCCGACTGGCCACCAGTCCATTTTTGTGCAAAAGTGTTCCTGTTTTGGATCAGAAGCAGTCTGGAAGTTGGTGCAATTTTTAGAGACCAAGGCAAATGCAAATAGAGGTAGCCGATGGCAAGGCAATGGATTTTCGGGAGGACGCAACCGAGCATGCATATCTCCCTCGCCCGCGAGGCCACTTTATTGTTTTATTAGCTAGTTGTAACTAATTAATTCAAGTGTTGTAATTAATAAGTTCAATTTGATTTGTAATATTTTAGCTAGCTTAGAATAATTAGTTAATTTATTTCAACTGTTGTAATTAATTAGCTAGAATAGTTAATTAGTTGGTTTGTAATAATTAGCTTAGCTTAGTGTAGCTTAGCTTATTCATTCGGACCCTCCTTCACGAGGGCATAATGTTGTAATAAGTGTGCGTGCGTGTGTGCATGTCTTCCAAATCCACGTCTTTCTCCGTTTTATTTATCCGCTTTCGATGGTTAGATTAGGGATCATATTTCAATTAGCGTACCTTATGCTTGCATGTTTGCATCATTCATTTGTCTTGTAGGCACCGAGGCTCGGCGCATCATTCAAACTGCATTGTATTTCAATACTTATTTGAATACGTATTTCAAAGCATGTTATCAAATTGTTGTATTCATATGCCATCTTAGTAGCCAAGCCTATTTAGTTGCATTATTGCATGTGTTGCATTAGGCTTCTTAACATAGTTAGGAATCATGCATTTCTCTAACTTTTTCTTTCTATTTTGGCTTGGAGTACACTTTAAGTTTTACGCTTTAGCATACTTGCATGAGTGTGAGTAGTGCCATGATAGCATGCTTGCCATAAGGCTATTTGCTTAAGTGACTAACTGTTTGAATGCCTGTGGATGAAGGCTTTATTACTTGAATTGGAATAATTCGACGAGTATGAGTTTTAAGCCCACTTTGCGAAGTGGAAAAATCATGTTTTAAGCCCACTTGAGGTGGCAAATCCGCATTTTTAAGCCCACTTGAGGGTGGCAACTTCAAACCATTTTCGAAAACAAACATGAGTTGTTTTGTTCCAATTCTTGCGATCTTAGTCTATACTTGCTGGTGTGTGCATCACATAGTAAAGTTAGCTAATAACCAGAATAAGAACACATGTATTTATAAAAACAACATATCATGCTTAGTAGAGGCCGATCTTTTGATCGTGCGAGCGGGGGTGCTCATTTCAAGACCTTCCCCTCTCATACCCAAGTTCTCGAGCCGAGGCAACTTTGGTGATAACGAACACGTGGCCTTTGGCACGAGTCAGGGTTTTCAAAATTTCCAAAAAATAAAATATTTAGGTGGCAACTCTGTAATGGGGCAAAGCAGTCCAGTTTTGACATTATTTGATTCAAAATCGATTTTCCAAAATGATTTGCCGGATTGGACTCTTTGATATTTATCAGTCTTACATTACACTTTGTAAGATTAGATTCAGAACTGTGACAGGAGTCCGAACTGTAGGACCAATTCGAGCTCTCCGAAAGGGGGTGCGAAGAAAGTCGAGCTACAGTTACTTGTGTTGTAATGCAATTGACTCTTATATTTCTGAGCTTCTTTTTATTTAGAGTTGTACAAAAAGATTTTCCAAACTGAATGGAATCACGACATAACAAAACCCAATGACACAATCTATATTTATTTCTCAAATAGTAATGTTACCATTATTAAAACCGAAACATGGATATATGGAGACTATAAAAATCACATCATGACTTAGTAGAGGCCGATCTTTTGATCAGGTGAGTAAGGGTGCTCAATTTATGACATTCCCTCTTCATACCTAAGTTCTCGAGCCGAGACACTTCGGTTATAATGGATAGTGGCCTTCGGCACGAGTCACAGGTTTCCAAGTTTTCCCAAAAGTTTAGGTGATGACTCTAACATCTAGTGAAGTAGTCCATTTTTGGGCAAAGATTTTGCAATAAAATGGATTTTTTCTACAAAATGTCGAATGTGGATTATCATTTATGTTTCACACTGCACTTGTGAAACTACATCAAGAGACTGGGAGTCCAAACTACTAGGTGCACTCAGTAACCTCGAAAGGCATCCCAGACACATCGGCCACCGACTCCATATAAGAGGAAAGCGATGAAAAAGAAAAAGAAGAACTTGCTACTGGCACCAAGTCCCCCACTCTCAACGATGAAGTCCTGGATCATATAGGGGATAATGAAGAGGTTGCTAAGAGCACTTCCTCTGCCACTAAAGAGGACGACAAGACGGTGGCTGACAGAAGCGTCGAAAAGACTGTGAACGAGATTGATGAGGAGATAACAACCGACTCTAAGGTTGACAAGACTACTTTGCTAACCACTAAGGCCGACCCAGTGCCAACCACCGAAGTTGGTTAGTTTGAAACTTCTGCTATTGCCAATCTTGAAGCCAGCACTTAAGATATTTTCTTTTTGTCTTTACTTTTAGTCAATATTATCTTTGTTTGAACAAGGCCGATGTGCCTTCATATGTAATCACAACTCCTTAGTGCAAATGCAATCTCTATTTTTTGCTAAATGTTGGATGTCTTCTTTACTTCTGTTAATGAATGCCTTCCTTTACTTCCATGTCTTCAATACTTAATTCTCAAAAAAAAAATTTAAGTGTAACATCTTGGATTCAAATCTCATCTCAAACAACACAACTACCTTGGATTACATCATCTCAGGTATAACTGCTATCTCAAATAACTTCAACAAAATTTGTTTGAAAATTTCACCAAGTATCACTTTTAAATCACTGACTCAGTCTCCATTAACTTATCCCTATTGTCTGCCCCCTAATGTGAATGTAAGTACAACTTACCTTCACATTAATGGGCCAACATCTCATTCTTGCTTAAATCCTGCAGACCTAGACATCTACGATCGATGTCATCATGTTTAGCTCATCTAAACAAAACATTGAAGGCTTAACCTTAGTGTTCATATTCTACAGTACTAACTACCTCGGCTTTTGGTTACAAATTAACCAGGTCGGCAAATAGACATTACTGCCCCATGGCAGAGTCATAGTTAATTTTGTCTTGTTTCTCATTGAAACATCCCTTTAACTTAGTTCTACTCTACCCTCTTAGTAAGTCTAAGTTAAACGTCCAGCTTCCTGTTTAAGCATCACATTGGCCTAAATCGATCCTAACTTTCTACCAAAATTACAAAATAAAATCATACAAGAATCAAATCAAAATAAGATTTTATTAATCAAAACTTCAAGTAACAACTTCTAAGTTACATGAAAAAAAAACTAACGAAAGAAAAATTTCAAATTGCTAGTGTTCCATGGTCTTGGCAATTGCTTGCCATCACAATCTTTCGGCCGATATGCTCCTGCACCAACAACCAAGATGATCTTGTACTGTCCTTACCTGTTTGGGCCAAGTTTTCCCTCCCTAGGATCTTTCTTATTGCCAACAACTTTCTCAAGATAAGGTCACCCACCTTGAATTCTATTGGATTGAATTTTTTGTTGTATTCTCTAGCAAGTCCTTGCTAGTGTGCCTCCAACTGAAGTGTTGCTATGTCCTTTGTTTCTTCAATCAGATCAAGATCTCAGGCTAGAAATATTTCATTTTGCTCATTCTCTACTGCTTGTGTCCCTATTCCTGGAATGCCAATCTCCAAAGGTATTACTACATCTATTCCATAAACCATGGTGAAAGGAGTCTCTCCTGTTGATTTACTTAGTGTAGTGTGGTATTGCCATGGTACGTTAGGCAACTATTCTACTCACTTACCTTTAGTTGTTTCTTATCACTTTTTGATTCCGTCCAGAATAGTCTTGTTCGATGCGTTGGCTTGGCCATTTCTTTGAGGAAAGCTAGGCATTGAATAATAATTATTGATCTTATACTTAGCACATAAAGTTTTGATCTGTTTGATGTCGAACTGCGTGCCATTATCAGCTACTATGGCTATCAGTATCCCAAACCCAGTGATGATATTCTTCTAGATGAAGTTCTTGACGTCCACATCTCGGCTCTTGGCTAAAGGCTGCCTCTATAAATTTGGTAAAGTAGTTAGTGGCAACTAAGTGAAACTTTCTCTAGCCAATCACTTGAAGCAATTGCCCAACTAGATCCATGCCCTATTGGGAAAAAGGCTAAGGACTAGATACTGGGTTCAAGTCTTCAGCAGGTTGGTGTATCAAATGCGTAAACCTTTGACACTTCTCACACTTTCGAATATATGCCTCGACATCTTTTTGCATATAAGGCCACTAGTATCCTTAAGATTGCTCTACGGGCTAGGGACCTGCCCCTAGTTGTAGCTTGCTTTTCGTGCTCCTCAGAGGGGTTTAGTCTCCTCTGATATGATAGCCCTATAGTTCGGACTCCCATGGTTCTGAATTTGGTTTCACAAGTGCAATGTGAAACAAATAAAACACGAACAAGTCCAAATCCAACAGTTTTTAAAAAAATCCATTTAATCATTAAAGATGCTAGAAATAGACTGCATTGCTAGATTTTAGAGTCGCCACCTAAATATTTTTGAAAAATTTAGGAAACCTGTGACTCGTGCAAAATGCCACTTGTCCATCATAACCAAAGTGTCTCAGCTCGGGAACTTAGGTATGAGAGGAGAAGGTCATGAATTGAACACCCCACCCACCCGATCAAAGATCGGCCTCTACTAGTCATGATGTGTTTTTTATGTACATTATATGCTCTTGTTTCGATTATTAATGCTAACTTACTATGTGAGGCATACTAGTATAGACTATTTCGCTCATTTTGGAATGATTTAAGTTTATGTTTGTTTGAAAATTGTTTTGATTTGGAAAAAGCGAACTCATATGCACTTTGATCAAATCATCCCAATTTATGCAAAACAACCTTCATCCACCGGCATTCAAGAGTTGTATCAACTAAGCACTTAGCCTCATGGTAAACATGCCTGATATGGCAACACTAACATATATGCGATATGCTAAAGCAAAAATGCTCACCTAGTACTCAACCGAGGCAAGCCAAAAGAAATAAAACCATTAGAAAAATGCATGCCCTAGCATGCAAGGTGACTAATGCAATACATACAAAATGCAACTACGAGATTCGGTTTATTAGCATGGCATGTGAGTCAATTTGAGGCATGCGACAAAGCACATATTCGAGTAAGGAGTTTGAAATTGACATTGATTAGTATGATGAGCTGAACCCTTTTGCAGGCAAAATGGATGGATGTGAGTCATTGAAAATGCTAAGCAAAATATGATGCTATACAACCATGGTAAGCGGATAAATAAAAGGGAGAAACAAATGGGGGTTGGAAGACATACAAAAATTATTACATGTCTGCCCTCGCGCAAGAGGGTCCGAATGTCCAAGTTTCTGAATTAACTACTTATTACAAATTTGAATGAATAACTACTTAATCTATTACAATAATAATATTACAACAATCTATTTAAAATAAACCAATAATCTCGTGCGCGCCAATGATAATGTTCCTCAGAAACTGCTATGTTTGCCTTCCTGGGAAACTGCCTTGCATTCACCCTTAGCCACTGCTCTATATTTCTTAAAAATACCCTGTGTACCACACATTGGAGGCCGATTGGCCCACAATAAGGCCCGGCCGTGCCCCAAACAAATCCGGCCTTGCCCTAATTTTTGGCAAAAAACTGTTTTGTGTACTGAGGTGAAAACAGTTCAGACAGAGTGCTTTTAAGCAATGTTTGTCCTTTCTGCCCCTTCTCTATTATGGAGATATTCAAGTCAGGAGCGGGTTCGGTTCCCAAACCATTAGTGGTCGCAAGTTGATTGCATGATGATTTCAAAAGTTTAATGAATGCAATGAAAGACAAACAATACCTCCTTCCTGTCATGAAATTCAAGAAGAGAGGTAGACACGCCTCAAGAATTATGAAACATCAGAAATTAGTATGAAATGACTCTAGAAGCGATGGATTCGGTATAACGTCCGGCCGAATCCAACCAATTTTATTAGTTCCCTTTATGCCGGTTTCAATCCAATTTTAAACCCATTTTGTTAGCCTTTTTCAACTTGCCTTTCCATTTCTTATCTTTTATTCCATTTTTTCCAAAAGTGATGCTTACGTCCACTAAGTCCAAAAGCAATGAATATGAACAAGCATCGACTTAACCCAAGAAATGAGCCTTTCAAGCCCTTTTCTTCGGGGGGAAATTGCCGGGGGGAAATTGCAAAGGAGGAGTCAAACTCAATTATAAGCGATAAGGGATTCGAAGTCAAACCCGAGAGAGGGCGATAATGACTCTAAATCTAAACCCAATAATAAGCTATAACGAAACCTTCCTGTGTGATTTCCAAGGATCTAACTAGAAAGTTAGTCCCTTAGAAGTAAATACACTAGTGATAAAAAGGAATGAAAAACAAGAGGTTGTGTTTAGCATAAGAGAGATGTAATGCCTTGGTAATGAGCCTCCGAAGAGATTAAACTATTAAGTATGGAAAGCCTCTTTCTTATGCTTGAACAACAACATTTTGTTAAAAACAACTCTTTAATCAAAAAACAAAGAATGGAGGGAGCTTTCAAAGATGATTATGCAAAGTTGATTATTAGGATATGATCAGTGGGGTCTGATTTTCCATCGTAGAGAGTGAATAAAGGAGCTTTGAACTTCTTGGGAAGGGTCGCCCTTGCAATCCGTCGGACAAAAGGATCGTGCTGGTCCTCTTCATCTGAACTGCTTCTTCTACGCTTGTTCCTTGTATGTAGACTCTTTTCGGAGGAGCTGGAAGTTTCGGATCGTCCCTTCTTGTTGAGCTCTATGGTTAATCAGTTGGAGTCGCTATCAGTATCCTTTGGTCGGGCTCGAGGTCGTTGTGCACTGGCCCTCGGAGGTCGTTCGGGATCTTGACGCATGGCTTCTCTCAATTTTGCGACTTCGAGGGCCAAATCTTGACGGAGACGTTCATTTTTAGCGATCATGTTCTCCAGCCTTTGTTCATTCTGCTTTGCTTGTTCGATGATCGCATGCATTGTCTCTTGCGCTGAGGTCGTTGGTGAGTCAAAGTTCAAGGCGCGTCTTGCAGCGATGGTTTCTTTTCCGAGCATATTTGCTGGAGTGAGGTCATCTCCCTGTGCGGTCTCGTCAATGGCTACCGGAGGATCTTCAGTCACGCCTGCCATGGATGTGTTTGAGTATTCGCACAGACGGCACCAATTGTGTAGAAGTAGTTCGGAAATACTCTTCGGATCCTGGGAGACGCTGGTGATCCTCAGCTAGTCACCTGAAAAGATACAAACACTCCGGTCAGAGGTGTCGGAATTAGCACTCCGACAGACAAGTTAGTTCAGATACTCAGGGTAGCTTCTTTACTAAGTTTTGCCAAGTGATTTTTATATACCTTTCTATAACCATTGTTCCTGTATTTATACCTGTTCTTTTTGATCCTCGGGGCCAGGGCCTACTTTTTAATCATTGCCCTTTCATCTATTCAGCACTAAGGACTTACACTTATTTGGCACATATATTATATTCGGCTCCCCACTCTCATAGGATATAGCCGATTAATATCAGTCTTCCAATGGTACGCACCATCTAATTTTTCCCATGTATTCGGCCCCCACATGGAGATATTCAGGTCAAGAGCGGGTTCGATTCCCAAACCATTAGTGGTCGCAAGTTGATTGCGTGATGATTTCAAAAGTTTAATGAATGCATTGAAAGACAAACAATACCTCCTTCCTATCATGAAATTCAAGAAGAGAGGTAGACACGCCTCAAGAATTATGAAACATCACAAATTAGTATGAAATGACTCTAGAAGCGATGGATTCGGTATAACGTCCGACCGAATCCAACCAATTTTATTAGTTCCCTTTATGCCGGTTTCAATCCAATTTTAAACCTATTTTATTAGCCTTTTTCAACTTGCCTTTCCATTTCTTATCTTTTATTCCATTTTTTCCAAAAGTGATGCTTACGTCCACTAAGTCCAAAAGCAATGAATATGAACAAGCATCGACTTAACCCCAGAAATGAGCCTTTCAAGCCCTTTTCTTCGGGGGAAATTGCAAAGGAGGAGACAAACTCATTTATAAGCGATAAGGGATTCGGAGTCAAACCCGAGAGAGGGCTATAATGACTCTAAATCTAAACCCAATAATAAGCTAAAATGAAACCTTCCTTTGTGATTTCCAAGGATCTAACTAGAAAGTTAGTCCCTTAGAAGTAAATACACCAGTGATAAAAAGGAATGGAAAACAAGAGGTTGTGTTTAGCATAAGAGAGATGTAATGCCTTGGTAATGAGCCTCCGAAGAGATTAAACTATTAAGTATGGACGGTCTCTTTCTTATGCTTGAGCAACAACCTTTTGTTAAAAACAACTCTGTAATCAAAAAACAAAGAATGGAGGGAGCTTTCAAAGATGATTATGCAAAGTTGATTATTACAAAAGTGTGACTATTTAATTGAAAACTAAGTACTATCAACTCAAATGGATTGGTGTCTAAGGCCTAAACAACCAAATCCATGAGGACTTATAACACTACAAACATGATATGTAAAACATAAATTAAAAAACTATTAAACAACCCATAAATACCAAGAAAAACAGTGGCAAAAGCAAGAGAAAGCAAGTAAAAACAGTAGAGAAAAAGCTATGGAACAAAGCTTAAGGAGGTTGGCTAACCCCTCCACTGTTTGCAATTTTAAATCACATATTTCAGCCCCAAAACAGTCCAAAAATAGTGTATAAAGCAAGGAAAAGAGAGGAAAAGAGTGAGGGAGAAGTAAGGAAGAAGATGCAAAGTTGTACCTCTTGAAAATAGAGATAACTTCTTAGCTAACAAAATTGATTCAAAACACCCTCAAGTTTTTGAAATATGGTTTAAATCTCTAGCAAAAAGCTTCAAGAACAAACTCTAATGGTGTGTGTGTTGTGTATGTATAGCTAAAGAATGTTTGAAGATGAACAAAGGTGTTGAAGATGAATGGGGTCTCTTTAGCTCTTCAAAGCTTTTGGAAAATTTGCTAACCTTTAATTTTGAAGGCAGAGGGTCTATTTATAGAATTTGAGATGTTTTGGTCAAATATATCCTCGAAAAACAACAATTGGCGAATTCTCATCAACTGTCCTATTTATTGCTAATGAGACCCGACCGAGGCACAAAACACACGGCTGGGCCCAAAAATGAAAGGTCGGGTCTAAAAAGGTACTATAGACTATTTTTCATTGAAACCCAGCTGGGTCCAAACAAACTCAGCCGGGTCAAAAAAAACTGCTTTCAAACCCGAATTTAAACGGACATATCTCAATCATCCGGACTCGGTTTTAGGTGATTCTTGAGTCTAAATTGAAGCCCCAGAAATCTACTTTTCAATGGTGGTGGCTTATATCTAAAATATAAGTGTAAAATGAGATATGCCTAATTTAGTGAAGGCTGTTCTTTTCTTTCTAAACAATTTGATACCTTTTCCTAAACTAGTTTTCTTGCATCCCCTCCTATTTCGTTCAACTCCAAACCTATAAATAAGATGTTTAATGATTTTTCAAAGACTTCACCTCCCTTTCATTTATTTACACTTTGTCCTTACATGTTTTACTAAAAAGTGTAATATTTTAATCGAAATGCGAGCCTCGGAACATCATAGAAACATTTGAAAAAAAAAATTTGAAAAGAGGATTTCAAGGTCTAAAATAGTTTAGCCAAAATGGGGTGTAAGGTTTGGGATTTGAGCTTGAATCCAAATTTCTTCGCTGAGAATTTAAAAGATTGTATAGTATAACTTTCATCATCGAGTATTTGGAATAAAGTGCCCAAGTCTTAGGGGCGGTAAAAAATGGGGTGTCTACACTAGTATGGCTTCAACATATTCCATCGTGTATCTCGTATAAGAAGTCTTCAACTCAATAAGGATGTACACATACACAGTAATGGTCCAATGAAAGACCTTCGTAGAGGTGGCCTTCAGCCGACAAGCAGAATCTTGCCGACTTAAGTCTTACCATGTGTGCCTCTTTCTTATCCTTTGGTAACTTTCCATCTCTAATGAATTTCACAATTGGGTTCATTCAGCTTGAACCGAGTTCAACACAATATTCTACAATCATGGGCTCAACACTTAGACCCAACAAATAGTCTACCACATTTTGGGAGACTTTGTCTTTATAGCCGAAGCCAGGTTGGCTAATGCATTTACATGACTATTATCTTCTTAGCAAACCTATTGAAGACAACAACTTTTGATCTATCCTAACAATTGGATGACCTTTTTTTACATAGGATGGCATTCTCTCATCTCGGGCGGCAAACTCGCTGCTTGACTAATGATGTGTTAGGAGTCATAGCAGACCACCACGTCATCAACTTCGACTATTGCCGCCAACTTCAATCCTGCGATCAACGCCTCGTATTCTGCCTTGTTGTTTGAGGCCTTAAATCCTAACTTGATTTAAGAGCCACAATGAATTGCCAAGATAAATGTTGCAAGGCTTCGACTTCTCAAACTCTTTCTTTTGGGTTCCCACCTCTTCAGCAAGCTTTGGGGGTTGAATTCTGATTTGTGTGTCTTTCGGTCCTACTATTCTCCCAAGTCCGAAGTTCACAAGTTTGCGCCTTAGGATAGAATTCAGTGTAAAATTAGCAGCAAAGTCAGCCAAGTCCTGACCTTTGATTGCTTGGTCTGTATTCTATGTCATACTTACCTAGAATGATAGCCCATCATGCAATCCTTCCTAACAAGTCTCTATGCTGCAGTAAAGACTTCAATGGGTGCTCAGTGAGCACTATGATTGGATGAGCCTGGAAGTATTGCTTCAAGTGACAAGTCTCTATCCGTATAAGGGTTTTGTTAGTTGCTTTAGCTTGTCCATTCCCTTGAGGGTAATAAGAAATGGACTTATGATGTTTGATCTAATATGTTTCCAGCAACCTCTCAACATGTTGGTTCACAAAAGGAGTTCCATTATGAGATATTATCACCTTAGGTATGCCAAACCTACAAATGATGTTTTTCTCAAACGAAGTTGGCTTCTCCTATACCATTTTCTTTTCTCATGGGTATGGCCTTTACACACTTAGTGCTGACTTCAGTGGCTACAAGTATCCATCGGCAACCCTTGGACTTCTGAGCAATTGATCTAATCAAATCGAGCGCCCAAGTATGGAATACATATGGTGTCTTAATCTTGTGCAATTTGACAACTAGTGCATGTATTAGGTTCCAAACTTTTGGTAGGACTAACATTTCTTCACATAAGTTTTAGAATCTTCTTCCATTGTTGACCAATAATAACTGAGGCGGATGAGATGCTCATACAACTGTTTCCCTCCTTGATGTTCCACTTTGTGAGCTTCTCGCAACACTTCTTTTGCTTCATCTTTAGAAAAACAAACCAGGGGTGTGTGGAATGCCTTTTCGGGGTTACCGATCAAGTCCTACAGTTCGGACTCCCAAGCTCGTGATCTAGTTTTCACAAGTGCAATGTGAAGCATGAATGATAGTCCAGATCTTTTGTACAGAAAATCTATTTTATTGCAAAAACATTTGCCAAAAAATACACTACATCACCAGATCTCAGAGTCGCCATCTAATCTTTTGGAAAAACAAAGAAACCTGTGACTCGGGCCAAAGACCACTGTCTATCATAACCAAAGTGTCTCGGCTCGAGAACTTAGGTATGAAAGGAAAAGCTCATAAATTGAGCACCCCACTCACCCGATCAAAAAATCAACTTCTACTAAGTCATGATGTCAATTTTCTAGTAGCCATATATTTATATTATGGTTTTAATAATGCTCATATTACTATTTGAGGCATGCAGATATAGATTGTGTCATTTGTTCTAGTTATGCTTTGATGCCATGCATTTTTTGAAAAGCATTTTGCATAATTTGGCACAAAAAAAAAAAGAAAAAAAAAAAAGCAACATAAGACTTAACAACATCCCAACACAAGCAACACAACCTCTATCCATTGGCATTCGCACACATATTCCACTTAAGCATGTAGCTACACAGTATGATTCCGGGTATAATAAATAACATGTACATGCAAGATGCTAAATTTAAAAATACTCACCTAGTACTCTTGATGGCAAGCAAAAAAATAATGTGTATATACACATGCATGATCTTATATACAGATAACTAATGCAAGACACCCACAATAAGCAACTAAGGATTCACTTACTACCACATGGTATGTGTATAATTCAAGACATAAAATAGTGCATAGAACCATCTTTGAATTGATAACATCCACAAATGCTAGTGAACCAAATCCATATGCTTGAAAAATGGATGCACAACATGGATGTGATAAATAAAATGTGATGCTTTACAACATATATGGAAAGTACACAAATAAAAGAGATAGAAAGACGTGGGGCTAAGAGTTATTACAACAACTCGAATGAATAAGAAAGAGAGGTGGGAGGAAGGGATTATGATAACAAACGAACGAATAAGACATGGGGTTGGAAGAATTATCACAACAAATGAATTGATCCAACCAAATTACTATTGAATCTAACAAATCACACTAAAATAAATAAGGAATTGTACACAGTAACTCCAAAATACCTAGGAAAACACTCCCTAGAAGCTGCACTATTTTCATTTGAAGAATTCATCTAGCCGTCCACAAATATATCTGGTCGACTTAAATGATGTTCAGCCATACATATCCTCTGGGGAAAACTCCTTTTGGTGGAAAAAGGTCCAGAATAGAAACAAAGTAGATTTTTCAAGGGGTGCTCATCCTTTCTATCTCTCCTTCTTGTAGAGATCACTTAATGAAGAGGTAGATAGGACCCAACCCTTAGCAATCAAACAAATAACTTTGTACAATGGATATTCTAAAACAGTTTATCAAATTAAATGAATTAAACAAATAGAAATTCAAGCCTAATAAATTGATAGGAACCTACAATCATTTCTTTGTTAATAAGGGTAGGTTAGTACCCAGATTGATGCTATCAATCAGAGAGAGTAGGTTAATGTCCATTATTTTTTAGTGGAAGCTTTTCCTTTAAAGCAAGAAATTCATCAAAGGCTATTGAAGAATCATCTTCTATTCATGGTACAAGGGTGTTTCCACCCCTTTCCTTGTTCACAACTAATAGAGGAGAGTTTTCAACATCTTTGACCTAAAGCTTCTTTCTTTACTTCTAAGAAAAATCAAACACTATGAAATACAATGACTTTCTCAACATCAAATCTCAAAGATCGATCATCCTTCTGGCCCGATGAAACAACCCCCTCTACTCATTTAGATTGACCATGGATTGGAGCGTATGGACTATGTCACAACCCAAACCTGTCCCTATAGGTTTAGTGCCGTAACCGGCCAGTAATCTTGGGATTACCAAAGGCCTCTGAACGAATTAAACAAAATATATGGGCTAGCGGAAGCAAATACAAACATATATTGTCCATAGAGCTATATAGACATACATGGGACACAAAATTTAAAACTTTATATACATATATATCAGTGATGTCAGATTTAGATTAGTCTTACACCGCCAAAACCCACATAAATACAACTTAAAAAAACTTGTTCAATTAAACAGAAGAAGACAAAAGTTTTGATAACAGAACATGATCACATCAAAACGGGAACCTCCTCGGGAGGCATAGTGGCTGGCCGACACAAAAGAATCCAGGTAGCAGCTTAGGCTTAATCACGAGCCTGATCACCTACATACATAAATAATACAATGAGCTGGAGCTCAATGAACAATAGCAGAGTAAAGGTTTTAATGAATGATATCCATAACAAATTCAGAATTCAGAATTTAGATCAGAAACAAATTCATATTCGTGTTCAAAGTTCACATATTCCATAAGATCATACGTGGTATATCCATTAGCGTTAACAAATCCGATGACTCATAAAGGGACGGCCATAAAGGCATTCTGTTGACTCATGTGCACAGAGGTGTTTCCAATGACCCATAAAGGGATGACCATAAAAGCATTCCGATGACCTATAAAGGGATGCATATCATATGATGTGAAGGATGCCACGAATACATTTCAAAAACTTTGACAATCATTCACTCATACAAAACATAGCATTTCAAAAAATTGATCATTTCTTATCCTCAGAAAATAATTAGAGTTAAACATAACTTTATAGAGTTATTACTCACAGATGGCTACAATAGCAGAACAGATAAAGTAGACGAACCAGATAGTCTACAGCGCATGACCTATACAAACATACAACGGATATACATTGAAACACACATTCAGAAAACACTTAACTTGTTTCGTTTTTTTTTTTATTTATTTATTTTTATCTTGGTGTGTTTTTAATCCTTTTCCTCATTATTATGTCATAATTAAGGTTTAGAAATGCCTAACATGCAATGAGGATGCCAAAATATGTGTTGTAACACTTAGTCAAATTTCTCAAAACAGGGCCTTCGCTCGAGCATAACTTTAGTCGCTCGAGCAGTTTGTAAAATTCTGTAAAACTTTTGGGAGCTCTCATTTTACGCTGGAGTGCAACTTCTGGTTACTCAAGCCAACGTTCAAAAATAGGTGCAGTCGCTCGAGCGGAGGCTCATGTCTGCAAAAGTGCTGGGAGCATGAATTTTATGCTCGAGCCAACTTTGAGTCGCTTGAGCAAAAGTGCAAAACAAAGAGTGGTCGCACAAGCACAGGTTCTGTCGCTCGAGCGATGATGTAGAATTCTGGAATTTCCAAATTGAGGTTCAAGATGCAAATCTCAAGTGTAAAGCTTAAAAACAAATCCTTTGGGCCCCAAAACCTGAGAAAATATGCCTAAACTTGTAAAACATCAAGAATTAAGGATCATTTCGCAAAATCAAGGCCCAAAAAGAAGCCAGTTGTTCAAAATTCAACTTGAAACTTCCAAAACATAACATGCATGAATTGTCATGAACTCTAACCTTCTAAAACATGATCAAATTATATAACATGGCATGAAACTTGATGAATTTCCAAAACCAAGGTGAAATAATGACATGCATGAGAGAATTGCTTGAAATCAACGTCAAAATGCTATGAAATATGCATGCATGCTTGTCTTGAGTTTTAATTCTTCAAATTTAGCTTAATTCTTGTGATTCATCTCCCAATTCACTTGACTTTTAACACTAGCTAACTCAATTACATAACTAAGGGTTAAATTCCTACCTTAGCTTCTCAATTGTGCTCTAGACGGCTAATTGTTTGAATTTCCAAGCCAAAACCTCTAATTTCTTCTAATTTTCTACAATCCTTAAGCTTGACTTCAGTTCTTCCTTACTCTCTCTCTCTCTTTCTCTCTCTCTTCTTCCCCCCTCGCCCAACCACATTTTGTGTCAAGAAAATGAATGTAGGTGTAATGTTGAAAGTCTTAAGTCAAATAGGCCTTATTTAGGCTTAATTAGAGAAACATAATTAAGTCTAGGTTAAGCTAAGCAATAATAATTATTTTATTCTAATTATTCGGTTCCGAATCAAATTCCAATTAAACCTACCATAATGTTCTAAAATTTCAAGTAACACATAAACCAAGTCAATTTCGTGATCAGATGTCGATAAGGCCTTCCATTCGCATACCGAATCGGAAATACAGACAGATATCCCTACCATGAACAGATATAAAGGCAAATAATATATAACACATGTGATTAACATAGAATTTCATCTTAATCACGTGTTAAAGCAATCTTGATCAAGGATCATGGGCTAATCACAGATCGGGATTGTTACAAACCAACATGCTAGAATGATGAGATATCTGATGAGAAAGTGTGGAAAAATGAAAGAATTTACTGTACATAATCAAACTTGAGGATGAATGGCTAATATCTACCTCTAATCGCATCCACAAGGTTCCAATATACAACAACAATGGATTATAACTCTAGAAAGTAAGAAAAGAGAGAAAAGCTATCATAAAATAAGGAAAACTATCAATTCAAAGGATAGGTAGCTACTTTCTACCCCCAACCACATCCATGAGGACTTATTACAAGATTAGAACAAGTAAACAATGAAATTCAAAACTTAGAAATGAAAGAACAAGAGAGAGATGGGTACAAAGTTCAAAAGTTCACCTCTTTAAAGAAGATAAGCTTCTTGGTTCTTAAACTCTTTCTTAGCACCCTCAAGGTCCTTTGGATGTAGCTTAGGATGTTTAAGATTCTTAGCAAGAGGCTTGGAGTAAAGCTTTAACTGTGTTTTGATGGTTGAAGTTGGTAAAGTGAAGGTTGAAGATAAAGTAGGGGAGAATGGGTCTCCACTCTCTCTCTAAGTGTTGGGTAATTCTCGTAACCTTATGAAATGAAGTTTTTGACATCTATTTATAAAGGTTTGGACACGATATTTTTGAAAATCTCGTAGCTAATGCCAAAATTCTTGAAAATGCTCTATTCCTAGACAATTTAGTTGGCCCTACCATTATATATTCAACTGACTATGTTATCATCTGGTCATGAATTGTTGTTTGGCCAGTTGGAACATACATCGTTGGATAAGTAAAGTAAAGTTAGCATGATTTGAAAGGAGAAATAAGTACTTTAGAGGATTCCACCCCCTCTATTCATTCACACTATATCCTTCATTTCATCTAGTTGAAAGAAGACAACACCTTAAATTTTGAAAAGGTGAGCCTTAGGACACTGTAGAAATGTATGAAACTGTGCAATGAAACACATTTTGAAAAAGGCTTCCAACTAGTCAAAAATCGTTTTGGCCAAAATAGGTACTTGGTTAGGATTTAAAGCTTCACTCTCGGGCTTCTTGTTGAGGAACTCATAGGATTAGTACATCTCTATTTCATCATTGGATGTCCAGAAAAGAGCACCCAAGTCTTTGGGCTGGTCATAATGGGTGTCTATAGGGTGCCTTCTCAAAACTCATTCGGTGCAATTTCTCTTGGCTCATGAAGAAATGAGTGGCTTGCCTCTTGACTTTGATAGCATTAGCACGCTTTTCAGGAAGTATGTCATTCTTTAGGAATTCTATGTATGGCTGTCTCCATTCTTTACAACTTAAGAAACAAGTTTCTTCCTCCGTGGGATAAGACTGACATTTTTTGCATTGCCTTTGCAATTCGATGTTGTCTTTTTCGATCTCTAGCTAGTAATACCATTGTCTTTGTATGCGTCGGAATAGGTTGATATCCCCGTCTCCACAAGACTTGTCATAGATCTTCTTAAGTCTGTAACTTGCCTCTTGTCTACCGGCGCACCTTGCCAACAAGATATTTGGGTTGCAGAAATATAACTCTCCAACGAGGACTATGAATGATGTGAGCTTCGTTGTCTTAAGGGCTCCTTCGCTAGTTTTTAGCTACTAGATTATATCATGTTTCAATCTGTAACACTCAGTTCTAGAAGACTACTCGAGCGGTCAAGCAGTCGCTCAAGTGGTTATTCGGAGCTCTGAGTAACTCACCTGCAAAACTGGATATAAGGCAAGACCACTTAAGCAATAAAGTGGTAGCTCGACAGATATGGGAGGCTTCTAGTATTTTCACTATAGACCTACAAAACTTCTAAGACCATGCGTTCACCACAAGCGGTGGATAGTTCACTCAAGCAGTCTGTTCGAAATTGTGTTCATCGCTCAAGCAATGGAATGTTCACTCGCGCAGTCTATTCGGGACAAAAAAATTTAAAAGTCAATCTAAATCCATTTTTATTTCATTTTTTCACACCATTTCTCTCTCTAAAACCCATTTTCAAACCCTAGTCCCAAAAATACTCAACTTTTCCCTATTTTTACCAAGAATCCATCCTTGTTCCTGCATCGAAAGTGTTAATCTTGTTGAAAGATACATTTTGAACCGATTGCATCGTGATATCATGGGAGTCCATTCGTTGGATCTTGATCTCTACTCACACAACCTTGAGAGAGGAATATCTATACCCTTGTATATTTATGTTTTGGTTTGATTATATGTTGATTTCATGATATGTGTGTGATGTGAGATGGGTGATCGATATATGGACTTTTATGGTGATTTGAGGGTTCTTGCCTTTAATGTTTTGAAATGAAGGGTTATCTCTTAATGAAAACAATTTGTACACCATGAATATTGGAAAATGAAAGAACAAAAGGAAAAGCCCCAATTCCTTGTGAAACTCTAATCATTGTTCATGGGTCTTGGTTGGTAAATAGATGGAAATTAATGGGTGAATTAGGAATGTGTTGAGCCATTTTGTGTTGAGATAAATTTAGAGTTTTGGATAGTTATTTGACGGGTAATGAAATGTTACCCGCGTGGGAAAATTGAGGTGCCCACTTGCCCAATCATGCTAGCACGATAAATGTGTGAATGTTTGAGGTGTCCACATGCTTGATCATGTGAGAACCATGAACGTGAAAGGTTTGAGGTGCTCGTTAGCTATTCGTGTGAGGATGGAGAAATGTGGAATTAAACGAAACGATGTGCATTGGAATATGAGATTATGGAACTAGTGTTCATGGGTAAGGAATCATGAGTTATGCATGATTTAAATCAAATGTTTATATACTTTGTTAAATATATTCTCTACTGGGCAATGGTTGATTGTTATCTAACAAATTTCAGGACTTGGTGAGCAGCAACCACCCCAATGAAGCAGGAGTGGATCAACCTTTTTGTTTCAGCGAAGAACACTTTGAAACATGCGGTATGACATTTCGGAGTTTTGGTTTTGTTTTGGGACCATGAGTCCTTTTTGTTCAATGAAGGCTTTGCCTCAAAGATTGTAAGCCCGCAGGGCATTTGTTATGATTCTTTCTAGGCTTTTGAACTATGAAAACTTATCATGTAATTTGTGATTCCCAACCTGTAGTTCAGTGAGAAAGAGAACCTTTGGGATTAATCTTGCAATCACTGTTTGTTATTATATATATATATATATATATATATATGTCATGTCGAATATTGTTTTGTTTTAAATAATTTGGGGGCGTTACACCATCCCTCAGTGTCTTGGTCCACATGTCCCTCAGTTACTACTGCAGGTGTTGTTCGCTTTTCAATGACGATGACTGTACTATCTTCAGGGATATCCACCTTTGCCCCCAATGTAGCCAAGGCATCAAGAAAGCGATTCTGTACGCGGGGGTGCGCTGGATTTGGATGTCATCAAATTGAGTAAGTAACCGTTAGACTATGTTGCAGTATGGCGCCAATAGTGGTTCCTTCAAGGCAAAGGCACCTAGTGTTTGTTTTACCACCAGTTTGGAGTTTATTAGATTTTTGGTCATTGGATGCCATTCTTTTATGCTGCGATTAACCCTAATATCAGTGCCTCATACTTGACCTCATTGTTTGAGCATTCAAAGTCTAGCTTGTAGGACAGGTGCAATCTCTCACTTGTGTGACTAGTTAATGTAATGTCGGCATGGCACCACCTTTGCTAACTCCTGAGGCCCCATCGAATTTCAGATCCCAGTAAGTGTCACCCTCCACAGTTGAGGCGTAGGCCTTGCCAGGTATTCCAATAGGTTCATGTTCTCAAGATGGAAATTGTACTAATAGATCAATAAGTGCTTAACTCCTGATAGGCCTTGGCATGATGCATGTGATTTCGTATTCTGCCAACGGCAGTAACTATCTTGCCATTTGTCCAGTTAGTGCTGGTTTACTCAGTAAGTAGTGAACTAGATCACTTTTAGTCACCACTTGGATCAGATGTGCTAGAAAATAGTGTTGCAATTTCTGGATAGTGAATATTAAAGCAAGACAATGCCTCCCAATTGCGGTATATCGCAACTCCGTGCTGTTAACCTTTTTGCTAATGTAGTATACCGACTTTTCAATGTCATCAATGTCTTGTACCAGTAAGGCACAAATGGACAGAGAGGTAGAGGTGAGATACAATAGTAGAGGTTTTTTAGGTTGTGGGGCAATCATAGTGAGTAGCAAAGTAAGCACCCTTTTTACTGTGTCAAAAGCCCGTTGATGGGCTTGTAGCCATTCAAACTTATAATTTCCTTTGAGCAACGTCCCAAAGGGAGAGGTCATCTCAGCAAGGGTGAGGATAAACACTACAACAAAATTGAGTTTTTACGACTTCACATCAACGACATACAGTAAATGCAAGCCGTGATTTCTCACTTTTACGACTTGCTTTTTTAGCATGTCATAAATAATTTCCCAACCACGACGTGTCTATTGCGTATGTCGTGAATGCTAATAATGATGATTTTTTTACAGCTTGCAATGTTAGCCGTAAATAATAAAACTTTCTACGACATGCATATGGCATGCCGTTAATACATCAACTATACACGACATGAGTACACCAACCGTTAAAAACTATTGAACATTTCACGGCGGACAAAAAGCCAGCCATTAAAAATTACACTTTTCACGATGCACAAAAGCAAGCCATTTAAAATATTACACTTTTCACAACGCGCAATTGCTGTCGTGAAACGTACGATCAGAGAAGAAAAAAAAAAGTGCCAAAATAAAAAATTTTGAGCGCTAAAATGAAAAATTTAGCGGCAAACGAACGAAAACAAACCAAAAAATAAAAATAAAAATAATAATAATCCAAAACAACACTAGCACTATCAGAATTAAAAAAATAGGAATAGACACATCATATGGAGAACAACATAACCATTTTCTCCATCATCGATGGCGACCAGTGCTTCCGTCGGCGACCTTTTCTTCGTCTGTCAGGTATGTAATTGCATCATTCTTTGTATCTCAGTCCCTCGTCTCAGTCCTCTTTGTCCAAATTTGAGGTAATTCGTGATGAGGCATAAGGCGATTGAAACCAACGCCTCAACACTTTGAATCTATTTTCTGAATCTTTGAAACTATCTAATATCTATCTATGTTTTTCTCACATAGCCCTAAAGTTGTTCGACATTAATCGGCTTAGGGAAAACAGAAGTTGCGACTTCTATTCTTGAACAGAGCTTCGATTCTTCTTCTTCTTTAACATAGCTTCGACTTGCAGCCCTAACAGGTTAGTTTCGACATTTCTTCATCTTCTTCCAGCCCTAACAGGTTAGTTTCGACGTTTCTTCTTCTTCTTCTTCTTTATTTTTCGATCCTTCTATGTTCTTCGATTTCTCTTTCCAGGTTTGAAATTCAAAGTTTTTATGCAAGTATTCTCGCAGTTTGGCCTTAAAACCCAAAATCAAGTGCGATTTATGTACTTGTAATTTGAAAATACTCCTACAAAGTTCGGTTTTCAATATTTATTTATTTATCATTATTGTCATTATTGAGTTCAAGCATGTGTTGTTGATGAATTTCACTTAGCTTTCTGCATTTTTCTAGTTTTATTTTTTTAATCTAACATTGTGGTATGAATTGCTTTTGACAAATTTGGTCAAATTTGTTAAGTTGATCCCAATCCTCCAGAGAAGATGGCTCAGAAGAATGCCCTTGTTTGGAAATTGCCTAGTGTTGAAATTCTAGGCTGCACAACCGTGATTTGTTCTCAGCTTCACTCTTCATCTCAATTGATGAAATGTAAGGAAGCTAGTTACAAGGGTTTTGATTTTTTTGACTTTTATTTTTCAATTTTGTGGATAAGAATCTATAATCTAATGATGAATTATGTGTTAATGGGATCTAGTTACAAGGGTTTTGATTTTGGTGGATAACTTGTAAATCTAATGATGAATTGTGTGTTTACAGAGTACAAGTCCTGAATGCCTTGGAGTGGAGACTTTCTGCTAGTTTCCTTTCTTATGAGCCTCTCTCTCTCTCTCTCTCTCTCTCTCTCTCTCTCTCTCTCTCTCTCTTTTCTATTTTATTATTTTTTTTTTTTTTTTTTTTGAGTTATATTAATTGTGATATCTTCTGTTAATGGAACCAAAATGGATGCTCTGTATCGTCTACAAACAATGGTGACTCTAACGGACCACTTTCTTGTTCTTGCGAGTTAGTGATAGAGAGTTCTTGAATACCTTCCTTTTGCAGAACAAATGAACAACTGGGCTTTTGCTTTTTCTTTATGATGGATCTTTTTCTTTTTCTTTTTCTTTTTGGTCTGGATCTTCTATAATGACTTAGCTTTTCTTTGTGGATTACTTTTTCTAATTGTTTTTTACTCTTCTAAGTGCAACATTTCTGCAAGATACATCTTTATCTATATAAAAAAGTGACCTTTATTTTTATTTTCCTCTATTTTAAAGTCAACCAAGAACATTTTTGCATCTTGCTTTCTTATTCTTTCCCCAAATCTTCAACCTAAAGTGCACATTGATAATTTTTAACCCTGTTTATTGATGCGCCCTATTTTTGTAAAAAAATAGGAGTTTCTTTCACAGGGGTCATGTGTTATACTACCCTGACATTCTTCTTTAAGTAATAAAGCTAGGTGCCCTTGTATGTAAGGGAGAAGATTATTATATTGAAATCTGAAGGGTCTCAATTAGAGTTCCAATTACAATGTCAAAAAGGAGTAAAATAAAACATCCTAATACCATAATTTCTCCACATGAAGCATTGGACTTAAAAATAATTAAAATTGAGGGTGGGCTCATTTTCTAGAAGGAGGGTCTATGTTCCAGTTCTTTCTACACTTGATGTTACTTTTGTACTAGTTATAAACTAAAACGTAGTGGAATTCTGGTTCTCTTTAAAATAATAGTTCTCCTTTTTAAGAGTGGCGGAGTTTTGGTTCCCTTTGTTCTCAAACTTTTAAGTTTTCAATTTATTTTCAAAAAGATTTTCAATAGTGGAAAGAAAAAGATAAAATCAGCTTTACTTTCCATTATGAAGAATAGCTACAACAAAAAATTCAAACTGAAATGTAAATAAATGATCATTTTGTTAACATCTCAGCCCTTAACTTCTTCAATGCTTCACTTCATTTGACGGTTCTCGACTTCATTAATGTTATTTATATGTTACCTTTGCCCACTACCAGATTGAACAATTTTTTTCTTCTATGTTTGTGCTTAAATTTTGGGCTATTTAATTTGTTTATCTGTTGTGTTTGTTCATTTCTTTAATTTGCAGTCTTCCTTAATGAAATATAGTTGGATAATGAACTATTCGCCTTAATATCATTGCAGAACCTAGCTCCAGCCATTGCAGAGGCACCAAAAAAATCTAAAACAGTTGAGAGTTCACGAAATAAGAGGATTGGTGACTTTTGATATTTTATTTTAATTTAATGGTATTTTTCACAATATGTTTAGAAAGTTAGATATGCATAGTTTTGGATGGTTTAAACTTTTTGTACCGTTTAGAACTTAAGGATATAATTTTCGAATGTTTGGAATGTATAGATAATTGTTGAATGTTTATAATTTATGGATATAGTGTCTTTTTGATGTTTCAAACAATATTTTGATGGTTAATTGATGTTTTGTGATGCTTATTTGTAATATTTGTTAGATTATACAAAATTGGTCAAATGGAACCTGCTGAATTTAAAAAAAAAAAAAACTGCATATTTTACGGCAGGCATAATAAGTCGTTGTATTACATATTTACGGCGCGCAATCAGCGTCGTTATTTGCCTCTTCAATTAACGGCGTGCAAAGTAGTTATAGAAAAAGTATCAATGACGTACAAAATCTGCCGTTAAATAGTTTTTAACGACGTACTATAGCATGTCGTAGAAAAAGTAACAACGACGCACAAAATCAGTCGTTAAATAGTTTTTAACGGCATACAAAACATGTCGTTGAAAGTGAATGACTTTCCATGACTGGTCATAATATGACATATGCCTGCATGTCGTAGAAGGGTTTTTACGGTGTGCATTGCGCGCTGTAAAAACCCTTTTTTGTTGTAGTGAAATCTCCTAAGGTATGACACTCTACCTATGAATCTCTTCAAGGCCTTTTGGGAATTTGGTGGATGCATTTTCATGATTGCCTTGATATTATCTCCATCCGCTTTGACACCTTGCGAGTGGATTAAAACGCACAAAAACTACCTAGTAGCAACTCCAAAGGCGCTTTTGAAGAGATTTTGACACCACTAAAATACCTTTTCTAAGTATTGTAAGTGTTGATCTACCTTAGTAGACTTTACCGCTAGATCATCCACATATACCTCTACCTCATGATGTAACATGTCATAGAACACATCAGTCATGGCTTATTGATAAGTTGCCCCCTCATTTTTTAGACCGAAGGGCATCATTGCATATAAGAAATTACCCAAGGGTGTTCTGAAAGCTATTTTCTTAGCATCTTCTTCCGTCATCTTTATTTGATTGTAACTGCTAAACCTGTCCATGAAAGAGAACATTTGATGGCTTGCGGTATAGTCCATGAGGGTATAAACACAAGGCAGTGGGAACTCATCTTTTAGACAGGCCTTATTAAGATCGTGAAAGTTTACATAGATCCTGATCTGACCATTCTTCTTTACCAGCACTATGTTTGCTAAATCGGCCAGTTTAATAGTTTTCCTTAATCTCATTTGTTCGGCGACCATAATGAATGCTCCCAAAATGTTTTGATTTAGTGAGGCCAATTCTCAAAACTTCTAGAGGCCAATTATCTACGGATTTCTTAAAAATGGTGACGAGAAGAGTAGGGCAAAAGAGAAAGAAATTTGGGACACAACATGACAACGTAGCATGTAGGTTATCACAATTTTGACGGGCGGGTTGTAGTGATTGATTTATTGATATGAAAGTGAAATGAAATAATTGTATGTTTGTTCTCATATTTTTTGATTCGCTAAAAAGGTAATACAAAATTCATTGCATATAGAATTACCATTCACATTATACGATAATGAGCATTTTACAATCCTTTCATTCTATTTCACTTTTTATTCTAGTATTAAACACTACCAAAATTTATTTTTATATTTTTTACCGTTATATTGAGATCAATTTATATAATCTTAGCATTTGGTTTAAAACTCAAATCATGATTTTATATTAAAAAGTTTCAAAACATTTTTCGAAACTCATAACCAAATACATAATTCAATTCAAAAAACTGTTTTTAAAACTCATAACCAAACTCTTTTCAAAACTCTATTTAAAAATAAAAATAAAAAATTTAATTTTTTTTATTATTTTGTTCTTTAAAATTATTTTTTATCTTTTATTTTTTAAAAAAATTTTTTGTTTAAAAAAACAATTTATTTTTATTTTCAAAGAAAATATTTTTTTATTTTTTTATTTTTCCAAAAAAAATATTTTTTTTATTTTTTTAAGTATTAGCCAAATAATTTTTTATGATTTAGATATATATGGGTGATCCAAAAAATTTTAAAATTTTAAAAAAAGTAAATTACACTTTACCCCTTTATATTTGGTCATTTTCTTACTTTGATCTTTAAAATTTATTTTTCTCCACTTTTGCCATTTATGTTTCAAGTTTTTTTAATTTACTCCAAAAGCTAACTTTATGTCCAAAATTGAACAGAAAGTGACATATTAACAATCACGAAAATTAAAAAATTAAAATTTTTAAATATTTAAAAAAATATAGTGCACAAATGTAGTAACTACAACACATATTTACTCTAAAAAGACTAAAATTAAAATAATTTTGAAATATTTAAAAAAATAAACATAAAATTTTTTAAAGTACAACTCAAAATTCAAAAATTCAAAACTCAAAATATATTTCAAAATTCTTTTGAAAACTCTTTTTAAAATTTGTAACCAAATAAATTTTTTCTTTTCAAAATTAGTTTCAAAAACTCAAAACTTAAAATATAACTCAAAACTCAAATTATAATTTAAACATTAAATCAAACGAAATCTTAATTTTATTTTTATGTTTTCTAATTGTACTGATGTCATTTCGTAAAATCCCAAAAGATTTAGATCATAATTTAAATATATTTTGAAAAAAAAATTCAGCTCAGTGGTGTACTTATCAAACACCACTGACGTAACAATGGCTCCGCTAAAAGTCACAACCCTTGGTCCCCTTACAGCGAAACAACGTTGGCACCACCAGCATAAAAAATTATTGGTTGCTTCTGATGTGTTACGTTGTTAAATTTCTTGTCAATTATAATTTATATTGTATTTCATATTTTTTAATTACTTGACACAAATTAATGAACCCTACTCTCTCTATTAAAGTGCCTAAGACCAACTAATAACTTCTCCCCAGTACCACCACTCGATCATTATCACTGCCATACACTACTATTATCACTACTATCAATCCGTCACCATGATTACAAGCACCATCATTATTTTATTTATTTTTTTTTTTTTTGATTGAGATGACTGGGTTCAGTGTGGTGCTCCTTTTGCTGGTTACTTGGCAACTTTTTTTGATCTGATCTTTTTTTATGTTGTTTATTAGCTCTGCAAATATCGGAAGATTATTCTCAGTTGTAGAATGGATTGGATCCTCTCCTGTTGATCATCTAATTGGAGAGGTTCTATTGGATCTAAATGGGAATTTGAGAGCTCATTTAGTGATTCAAAAGTTTTTACTGTTAGATTATTAGCTTAATGTCTATTCCCAATATGATTTGAATTTGGTATTCTAGTTGTTAATTGAAATAGGATTTGTGAATAATTAAACATTGATTTGGTTTTAACTCTAATATTGGCTTAGATTTGTGAGAGACCTATTTGACTTAATTTGGACTTTCTAAAGTTGTGGATTTAGTATTTCCTAGTTGGTTTTGTATTGAAGGAAACCCATTTTGCTTTATAAAAAAATTCTTTGGCTATAAATATGTAGAGTCTTTCATTCACTCAATTGAACTTTTCAGTTTCATTCACAGAACTTTTCAGTTCCACGGAGCCCTCTATGGGGATTTTGTTTGTAGGCTTTCCGGTCTTTGATATAACATTTGATCACTTGGTGTTTTTTTTATTGAATTTTTAGTTTCACAAGACTTGTGTAGAAAGAATTTGGGTTTGGTGATAAAACTTGTATTTGGACTTGGTGAGTTTAATTACTTGGGAGAGATTATTTTGTCACTATTGTAACCCTTCAAGACATTGTTATCTTTGCTAGTAGAATCTTTCTCTCTGTGAATGTCTATGAATATAGGCTTAGGCCGAACCACGTAAATCTTGATATCTTGCTAGTTTGTAGTTGTTTCTCTCTTTTGAATTTTTACGATTTTTCTACTCCATATTCGAAACTATCAACTATCTTGGTGTGATTGAGTGTTTTCCGGGACTCTCCACATTTATTTTATAGAATTTCTTGAAGTAAATCATTCTTGTAAAAATTACAATGATTAGATATTGGTAGTCATAAGATTAGTCACATTTGTCTTTAAAGAAAAAAAAAAAAAAAGTTTTAATTACACTTTTCACCCCTATAGTTTGACTCAATTTTATTCTATTCTATATAGTTTCAATTTGAATAATTTGATCTTTACATTTTAAGTCCATTTTTAATTTAGTCATTCTATCTAAATTTTTGATAATTTTGTCTAGGTGTACACCTTAGAAAAAATGTTTTGAGAATCCAAAATTGTTAATTTTAACATTCAATTTGGACAAAAAGACCAAATTGAAATTACACTTAAAGTATAGAGATTAAATTGTTCAATTTGAAAGTATAGGGAGTAAAGTGAAATTTTGAATCAAATTACATAGGTAAAAAGTGTAATTATCCAAAAATATATTTTTATATATATATATATATATATATGTATTTTTCATTTATTTATTGAAGACAAATGTAATATTATAATTTATTACCGTTATCATTTTTTTACTTAGCAAAACTTATAAGATGAATCATTTAGATTATCGAAATGGCCTATTTAAGCCCAACAACCCTCTCCATTAGGAGTTGTTTGAGAAGTAAAAAAATTACTAGAAAAAAAAAATCAAATATTTTTCTTTATTTTTTTGCACGTCTTTTTGTAAAAAAAAAAATTTAAAAATCAATTAAAATACTCAATTCCTAAACCAGAATTGGCAATCAAAGAGAATCTATCTGTTGTTAGAATAAGCTTTCAATTTTTGGTGTTTTAAACTTGACCAGCTTTTTATTGGTGAATTTGTATGTAATCTTCTTGTACTTTTTATTGCTTTTGAAGAAAAACAATTACATCAATAAAATCGGTTTTTGCTTATTATAAAAGATAAAAAAAAAAATTAAAAATGAAGAAGAAAGAATTAAGGTTCTATAAAAATTGGTTTTTGTGGACAACATTTCTCTGTCAAAACAATCGAAGTAGCATTTTTCAAACTTCCACAAGTCTCCTAGACATGTTGAACGTTACCCACAATATAGACCCTTGAATTAATGGGAACCATATATTAATCCTAGCCAATTTGACAGTGATAAATGTCACATGCTGAAATTTAAAAGCTTCCATAAATCTCCTAGACATGTTGAACGTTATCCCCAATATAGACCATGGAATTAATGAGAACCATATATTAATCCTGACCAATTTGAGAGGAAAAATGCTATAAATTCCAAATAATCTATCAAATTTTCTATCAAACCTGTCACATGGGTGTGGGATCCACACAAATCCACATATGTGTACCATACCTATATAAGATGTTTGGTAGAAAATTTGATGGATTATTTAGCATCCTTGGCATCACTCATTTGAGAGTGATAAATTTCACATGCTGAAATTTAAGTTAGGAAACGTGTCATTTTCGTGTAATATAAACGTGAGTTTATATTAAAAATATCTTAACATTGATGCAATTTATTTAATTAAATATGTCAATTATTTTGATACGAACCTAATATACTCATAATCGTATTAACCTGAAAATGTTATGTTTCACACAATTACTATAATAATAAGCAAATTATACAGATTATTTTATGCAAATTTATTTCAATTCACATGTAGAAAGGTAATTTTTTTAAGCATTAGCACCCACTCACAATATATATATGTCAATATTCATGAAAATAAGTTAAAAGATTCAAGAATAATTCATTACGCATTTAATATATACGAATTGTTAACATCTATTAATATCCAAACATTCAACAAAACTTCACAAACAAAAAGAATTTCTTCTAATACTAAAATTTAATTCAGTGACTAAAAATAATACATTAAGGTTCTATGACTACCGGGTTCAAGTTACATTTGGGTTACTTGCAGGTCAATAGCGATTTCATGTCCATGTGTTTGAGACAGATTTTTATATGAGTTTGATGGTTATATTTGGGTTACACATATTTACGCAATTTATTAATATTTGTATTTTCAAATCGTGCCATATTGCTAATCATGTTAAAAAATATTAATCTTAACTATCTAATTACGTGTATAATTAAAAAAAATATTAATGAATCACGTGTCAGATTCCCAATCTACTGAAATTATTGTCACTGATGACGATTTCATTCTTTTAGTTTAGATGAGTTTTTAGAAAGAATAAGTTTATTGTCCTAGACTTATCTACAAAGATTTTTTAGATGAGTGATTATATGGTTGAAATTAAATTTGTATAATATGAAGTCTATATATAAAATAAATTTGTATCATAAAATAATTCTAAATAATTTTTAGGTTGATTAGTTTAAGTTTATAATATAACTGTTCCCCAAATTCCATTCCTAATAATATAGAATTAGAAGGGGTTAAAAATAAAAGGAAAAGAGTATAAAATGGCTTCATATAAATCATAGAAATATTATTAAAAGTGAATTAAGAGTGCCTAATTAAAACTCCCAAATATTTTTCATTTTAATATCATCCATGCCCCCGTAGCGATTAGCTTGTCTTGTCTCCCTCCGTCAAACACATGCATCATCTACATAGAATAGATCAAAAATTTTAGTCAAACGCACATCTATTCTGAAAATGTCACAATTAATCACGTTTTTTAAAATGAGCTTAGAAAATGTAAGCCAAGTCTAACACGGCAAAAATGACAGTAATTAATTGCTGTTTGTCCACAAAATTAAAATAACACAAACTCTCAAATCATAGAATGATTATGCTGATCTTTGATAATTTAATTCAATACTTAAAATTAAATGCATTAAGGTTTCGTTTGTTTAGACGTAAAATATTTTTCTTGTAAATTAATTTTACAAAAAAAAAATGTTTATGTTTTTGTTTTTGTTTTTGTTTTTAAGTGTTTGGTTGACCCTTGAAATAAAAATATTTCATTATTTAAAAAAAAAAATTGGAAAAGGCTAAATGTGTTGAAAAGGCTAAATGTGTTGAAAGGTAGTGAGTGAGAGTCAAATTGTAAAAATTAACTTACGAAATTTTTAAAAGTAAGTAATTTAAAAAAAAAATGATGCAAAAGTATTTTTCTTAAAAAATGTTTTACTTACTTTTTATTAAACTAAACAACAAAAAATAAGTAAAACATTTTTGACAAAAACATTTTACGTTAAAACAAACGGAATTTAAGTGAAAATCAATTAAGCTCATTTGATAACTATAAATGATATCGCTTAAAAATTTAATTAACTTTTAAAATGTAAATTAAAAATTTTAGAAACTTAAGTAATAGAAAATTTTCTTAATTTTGATTGAGTTTATAAATATTTATATATAAGTATTAACATAGACGGTTATAATTTCACAACTGTCACCACCACTACCATCACTGCCACCAGCATCGCCATCATTGCCACCGCCTCCACCACCGCAATTACCACTACTATCACTACCACCACCATCCAACACACTTCTATGACCATTATCTTCATCACCATTGTATTGTTACCACAAGCACCACCACAATCGCTACTACTATTACTACCATCACAACAACTACTATTACAACCTTTTACCTCTATTGCCACTGTTCACATAACCATCACCACCATTCAACACTACCATCCTTACATGACCACTATCACCCCTCTTTTTATCTCTACTATATTACCTCTCCACTATCATTATAATCATTCTCTCTCTATCTCTACCACAACCACCACCAACTCACTATCACAATAAAAAATTAAAAATAATAAATTTAATATTTAACATTATACATTTTTTTGATCAGCAAAAGAAAAGATTTATTGATGAAAAAAAACAAATTACATTCAAAGATACATCAACAAAACAAGGAAGTGCACAAGTGTCACGACCCCAAACCGCCCCTAGTAGAATGGTGCCGTGATGGCCAGTAATCCGAGATTACCGAAGGCCAACTTTCAAAATTCACACACAATTAGAGTATTACATAAGGGGCTAACATGTGCGGAAGTAATAATTTACAGTACAAGTAGTCCATAAGAGCAGTGCATAAGTCAAATGAAATGACATACATCTTTAACATGGTCTTACATCTTGAATATAACATAAGCAAAATACATATTACATCTTGATCAAAGGCTTCTCAAGCCGACATGTACAAACACATGAACTACAAGTCGAGAAACATAATCTTCCAGATTGCCAACATTCTCACTGCCGACATAACATACATACAAAACACACATCTCGGCGTAGCCGACTTCTTGCTTGTTACCTACATATATACATAGGGAGGGTGAGCTTGGATACTCAGTGAATGGTACAAGTAATAAAGGGGTTAAATGAATGATACCCGAGATCTTTTCAAAACAATACATAGTATATCTTTATCAAAACCATACATAACATAACTTAGCTTGACTTGAAACAAAACATCAATCGAACCTTGGTCTTTCAAAACTTGCTTGGGATACTTAACATACGTCAACGTAAAACATGGGGTGATGACATTCCGGGAAAAACAAAAACATAACTTCGGCATCGAGCACACCCGTTCATAGTCCGTCGGTGGCCGATATCTTAACAAGGGTGCTACTTAGGCTTAACGTCCCCTAGGACGAAAGAACGGTGCTACCTAGGCTTAAAGTCCCCTAGCATGGAAGGACTATGCTACTTAGGCTTAAAGTCCCCTAGCACGGAAGGACTTGTGCCACAAATGCTTAAAGTCCCCTGGCACGTACAGACTAGTGCGACAAATGCTTAACGTCCCCTAACACGAAAGGACTATGTTACCTAGGTTTAACGTCCCCTAACACGAAAGGACGGTGTTACTTAGGCTTAACGTCCCCTAACACGAAAGGACGGTGTTACTTAGGCTTAACGTCCCCTAACACGAAAGGACGGTTCCAAGAATGTCATCCAAAACAAAGCTTATACTTGATACATAAAATATGGATATCATTCATGCTTAACAAATACTTTTATCAAAACAAGACAAAGCTTTATCAAAACGTGATAACATAACTTTATTAGAAATACCACTCACATAGTTCTTGGGACGTCGGGATCAAGGCAAAGGTCCAAGTCCTACAAATACATGGCAAAGTCTACTGAACGTACTTCTCAAAATAAGTCTTACATACATGCAAATGATCTCGGGAAAACATGCTGGAAGTCAAAACACTGTTTTACATCTCAGGATGACATGCTGGGTACCAACCAGGTCTTTGCCGAGGTCCCACACCTCCTGGCCGAGGTGTGGCTACCTAGGCTTCGGTGTGCGGCTCCATGCCGAGGTGCGCACAAGACAAACTAAAGGTGTAAGTGATCATGCAAGGTAGGCCAATGTGAGATACGATGCTTGGCCTAAGTGTGAGGTCCAGGTAAGAGTGATCTCGGCGACTACACTTAGGGAAGTGAGGTCTGGAGATCTGGGTTTCCACCCGTGAAGAATAGGAAGAACATGAACATGAAGATCATGAAAAACATGAATGCTAAAATCATAACTTCTTTATTACAAAAATCTGGGATTTCATGCTATGAGTTCGAAAACATAGACCTGGGTACCCATACTTGAAAATCACATGAAAACAAACACAAAAACATGGATCTTGGCATGAGCTTTCGGATCAAAACATGACTTTTCTTGAAGAACATATGAATACTATTTTCTCTTTCTAAAACCGAACTTCAAAGCAATGCATGGCTTACAAATCATATTCAATCATGCAATGCAATAACATGAACATAAAGAACAACATGAGCAGATCAAGAATCTAACCTTAAAACACGGATCTAACGGTCCGATCTCGAGGGATCAAGCTTGGAAATCTACTCTCCCTCAAGAACTCCTCTCCCTCTTCTAGAGCTTCTCTCTCTTCTTCAAAACAAGGATATAACAAATGATAGGTTTCTCTCTCTGCCGGCTGACTTAACACTCAGCTCGGACACGTGGCAATGGCTGGTTGGTTCTCCTAAAAAAGGTGATAGATTGACAAGACAGGACTTTGACAAAATGTATCTAACAAGCTACCCGGTAAGGCACTCCGGCAAGTAATGACATCGGCTAAGGACAAAGCTTCGGCAACTAAGGTGACAATGACCTCGGCTAGGAAGGACAACACTTGACTAAGCTGTGCCACACCTTGGCCTAGATGTGCCACACCTCGGTCTAGGTCATACCACTCCAAGATAAGATCACTTAGGTGCAAAGGTAACATCTCGGCCTAGATAATACACATCTCGGCCTTGGTGATGAACACCTCGGCCTAGATAATGACATCTCGGCCAATATGTCAGGGCGAAGGTGGAGGTCGAACAAAGTGGTTCCAAGATAATTCTGGACTGAAGATGACCTCGGCTTGAAATGATCTAGGCTTAACATAACTTTGGCTTGAGACACCAAGGAAGGAACAAAGCATGTACACAACACTTAGGCAAATCACATAAACATAAAACAAGACATGAACCTTACTTAGGCAAAATAAGTCACAAACATACAAATGCAAGCTTAACGAGTCATAATCATACAAATGCTCATGAACATGACTAAGACATAAATGTGGGTTATTACATCCTTCCCCCCTTAAAGAAGTTTGGTCCCCAAACTTCACTTACCTTGTTCCCAAAACGACTCCGGATGTCGAGTTCTCATCTCTTCTTATCATCTCTAGCTTTTACCTTGGGACAATCCTTAATACGATGACCTCTCTTACCACATCCGAAACATGCTCCAGTTGCCCGAAGACAAACTCCAAAATGTAGTTTCCCGCAACTTGCACATGTTGGCCAAGTACCACCTTCCAGATTCGCGTTGTTGGGACTGTCCACCTTTGTCTTCTCCTCGGCATCATTCGGGTCTGCCTCTTCTTCGCGATTGTCATAAGTCTGCCTCTTCTTCAGATTCTTCCCCGAACTTTGACTTCTGTTCAGGTTGGCTTCGGCAAGGATGGCTTTATCTGACATTCCAGCATACGTTGGCATGTTGAGCAAATTAACCTGATCTTGTATTGGCCCTCGAAGTCCACTCTCAAACTTCCTAGCTTTCCTGTATTCGTTGTCGACCAAGTGAGGTGCATACCTTGCCAACTCGGTGAAAGCACGATCATACTCTGCCACTGTTTTGCTACCCTGTGTCAACATCTGAAATTCTGTGGTCTTGCGATCTCGGACACTGAGTGAGAAATGTTTGTCATAGAACAGCTCCAAAAATCTGGCCCAAGTCAAGTCTGGATTACCTTCTTGGATCATCATCCACCATCTACGAGCGTCGTCTTCCAATGTGAATGCTGCTAATGACACCTTCTGAGCATCAGTGCTGGGAAAAACCTCGAACAACTTCTCCATCTCAAGAACCCATGCTTCTGCCTTCATCGGTTCGATACCTCCATGAAACTTCAGCGGTTTCATCTTCTTGAATTCTTTGATCAAAGTTATGGTGCCATCCCCATATAAAGCTAGCTGTGGGAGCACTTGTGGTACTGGCAGTGGTGGAACTGCATGTCGGCCATCTGTTTGCTCGGCTTGGATGGAGGTGGTACCGGTGTTCTGCTGCCTTGCTTGCCTTAACTCATCGGCCAAACTTTCAACAATCCTTTCTAATCTGTCCAACCTGTCTTCGAACTAATCTCGGCCAACTGGGGTCTACCTCTTCTCATGATGCTAGGAGTATGCAGGATATGACTCTTAGAATAAAACGAACAAATGAACATGTATGCAAGTGAACATGATCATGCCGATAATTCCTTGTAAATTACTCGGTAAATTACTCAGTAAATTCTTATTAAATTACTAAGTAAATTCCTAGAAATTTTCAGTAAATTATAAAGTAAATTGCTTAGAAAATTCTCAATAAATTCTCAGTAAATTCTCAGTAAATTATTCAATAAATTCTCAATTAATTATTTAGTAAATTCCTAGTAAATCCTCAGAAAATTATTTAGAAAATTCGAATTAAATTTAACATAATTTCACGGTAAATTACTCAATAAAATCTCAGTAAATTACTCATTGAATTCTCAGTAAATTACTCAAAACATTACCTAGTAAATTGTTAAGTAAATTACTCAGTAAATTTCGAGTAAATCACTCAGTAAATTCCCAGTAAATTACTCGGTAAATTACTCAGTAAATTCTTATTAAATTACTAAGTAAATTCCTAGAAATTTTCAGTAAATTATAAAGTAAATTGCTTAGAAAATTCTCAATAAATTTCCAATAAATTCTCAGTAAATTAGTTAGTAAATTGTCAGTAAATTACTAATTAAAATCCCAAGAAATTCTCAGAAAATTATTCAATAAATTCTCAATTAATTAATCAGTAAATTCCTAGTAAATCCTCAATAAATTAATTAGAAAATTTGAAGTAAAGTTTTCATAATTTCACGGTAAATTACTCAACAAAATATCAGTAAATTACTCATTAAATTCTCAGCAAATTACTCATAACATTATCCAGTAAATTGCTACGTAAATTACTCAGTAAATTCCGAGTAAATCTGTCACGACCCCAAACCGCCCCTAGTAGTTTGGTGCCGTGATGGCCAGTAATCCGAGATTACCGAAGGCCAACCTTCAAAATTCATACACAATCAAAGTATAAATATATGGGGCTCACAAGTGCGGAAACAATAATCTAAAATACAAGTGGTCCATAAGAGCAGTGCATAAGTCAAATGAAATAGCATACATCTTTACATAGCTTTACAACTTGAATACAAATAGAATGAAGTACAAAATTACATATTACACCTTGGTAAAAGGCTTTACAAGCCGACATGTTCAAAACACATAAACTTCAAGATTGTCGACATAAACAAAAACACTGGAATACAAGTCAAGATATATAATATTCAGGATTGCCGACATCCTTACAGCTGACATAACATGCACGCAAAACACACATCTCGGCGTAGCCGACTTCTTGCTTGTTACCTACATATATACATAGGGAGGGTGAGCTTGGATACTCAGTGAATGGTATAGGTAATAAAGGGGTTAAATGAATGATTCCCGAGGTCTTTTCAAAACAATACATAGTATATCTTATCAAAACCATACATAACATAGCTTAGCTTGGCTTGAAATAAAACATCATTCAAATCTTGGTCTTTCAAAACTTGCTTGCTTACTTAGCATGCGTCAAATCTTAAAACAAGGGGTGATGACATTCCAGGCAAAACAAAAACATAACCTCGGCATCGAGCACACCCGTCCATAGTTCGTCGGTGGCCGATATCTTAACAAGGGTGCTACTTAGGCTTAACGTCCCCTAGCACGAAAGGACGGTGCTACCTAGGCTTAAAGTCCCCTAGCACAGAAGGACTATGTTACATAGGCTTAACGTCCCCTAACACGAAAGGACGATGTTACTTAGGCTCAACGTCCCCTAACACGAAAGGACGGCGTTACTTAGGCTTAACGTCCCCTAACACGAAAGGACGGTTTCAAGAATGTCATCCAAAAAAAGCTTATACTTGATACATAAAATAGGGATATCATTTCATGCTTAACAAATACTTTTATCAAAACAAGGCAAAGCTTATAAAACCTGATAACATAACTTTATTAAAATACCACTACATAGTTCTGGGACGTCCGGGTCAGGCAAAGGTCCAAGTCCTACAACACATGGCAATACTACTGAACGTATTCTCAAAATCAAGTCTTACATGCATGCAAATGATCTCGGAAAACAATGCTGAAAGTCAAAACATGTTTACATGTCAGAGAGACATGCTGGGTACCAACCAGGTCTTTGCCGAGGTCCACACACCTCCTGGCCGAGGTGTGGCTACCTAGCTTCGCTGCGCTGCATGCCGAGGTGGCACAAAGACAAACTAAAGGTGTATAAGATCATGCAAGGTAGGGCCAAATGAGAATGATGCTGGCTAAGTTGTGGGGTCTAGGTAGGAGTGAATCTCGGCGACCTAACACTTAGGGAAGGAGGTCTTGGAGATCTGGTTTCCACCTTGAAGAACAGGAAGAACTAACATGAAGTACATGAGAACCGAATGCTAAAATCATAACTTCTATATTATCAAATCGTGGGATTTCATGCTATGAGTTCAGAAAACAAGACGCGGTACTCATACTGAAAATCTATGAAAATAACACACTAAAACATGCGATCTTGGCATGAGCTTTCGAGATCAAAACATGACTTTCTTGACGAACACATGTGATACTATGTTCTCTTCTAAACCAGATACCTTCAAAGCATGCGATGGTACAAATTCAAATTACAATCAGCGAATGCAATAACAGACATTATAAAGAACATACATGGCAGCAAATCAAGAATCTAACCTTAAAACTCGGATTAACGGTACCGATCTTCTATGGGATTCAGCCTGGAAAGATACTAACTCTCCTCAAGAACTCCTCTCCCTCTTTCTAGAGCTTCTCTCTTCTTCAAATACAAGGATATACAAATGATAGGGTTCTCCTCTCGGCCGGCTGACTTAACACTAGCTCAGGACACGTGTGCAATGGCTGTGTTCACACTAAAAAAGGTATTAGATTGACAGACTAAAGGACTATGACAAATGTGTATCTAACAAGCACACCGGTAGGCACTCCAGCACAGTTGATGACATCGTAAGGACAAAGCTTCGGCAAGTAGGGTAACAATGACATCGGCTAGGAAGGACAACACTTGACTAAGTTGTGCCACACCTTGGCCTAGATGTGCCACACCTCGGTCTAGGTCATACCACTCCAGGACAAGATCACTTAGGTGCAAAGGTAACATCTCAGCCTAGATAATACACATCTCGGCCTTGGTGATGAACACCTCGGCCTAGATAATGACATCTTGGCCAATACGTCAGGGCGAAGGTGGAGGTCGAACAAAGTGGTTCCAAGATAATTCTAGACTAAAGATGACCTTGGCTTGGAATGATCTAGGCTTAACATAACTTAGGCTTGAGACACCAAGGAAGGAACAAAGCATGTACACAACACTTAGGCAAATCACATAAACACAAAACAAGACATGGACCTTACTTCGGCAAAACAAGTCACAAACATACAAATGCAAGCTTAACGAGTCATAATCATACAAATGCTCATGAACATGACTAAGACATAAATGTGGGTTGTTACAACAAGCATCATAGCTAACCTTCACAATCTCAACTACATTGGCACCATAAAGGAAGCACAATCATATGTAAGCACTTAACCCAAGATTGGCGAGAAGCCAATCGAAAACGAACAAAAACCAATCAAGTAGAACAACAATAAATCTAGCTCCAAACCATGGAGATTCCAACAGAAACAGACCAAAACAGAACACCCCATAGCATCAGCAGCCACAGACAGAAGTAGACCAGACCAAAACAGTCTAGAGCAGCCCATGGAATTGCCCATAGAACCTGTATTGCAGCTCAATGTAGACGGTGCCCGAGGGCTTTGGCTTACTACAGTTCGAACTCAAATGTCACAGTTCTTAATCTGATCTCACAACGTGTGATGTGAGATTGATAAATCACCAAAGAGTCCAAATCCAGCAAATCATTTTGGAAAATAGATTTTGTAGAAAGAAGTGCCAAACATGGACTGCTTTGCCAGATACAGAGTCGCCACCTAAATATTTTATTTTTGGAGAATTTAGAAAACCCTAACTCGTGCCTAAGGCCATGTGTCCGTCATCACCAAAGTTGCCTCGGCTCGGGAACTTAGGTACGATTGGAGAAGGTCATTTAATGAGCACCCCCGCTTGCCCGATCAAAGATCGGCCACTACTAAACATGATATCGAGTTTTTGAAAATACATGCGTTCTTATTCCGGTTAATTAGCTAGAATTATTATGTGATGCGCACAGCAAAACAAATATAGACTAGATTGCTTAATTTGGAACAAAACATTGCATATCCGTGTGTTTAAAAGATGGTTTGAAGTTTGCTACTCGTAAGTAGGCTAAAATACGGATTTCGATGAATTGTCCCAATTCAAGTAATCCAACCTTCACTCATAGGCGTTCAGGCAGTTAATCACGTAAGCAAATAGCCTCACGGCAAGCATGCTTTCATGGCAACATTAACACACATGCAGTATGCTAAAGCGTAAACACTCACAGTGTACTCCGAGCCAAAACAAGGAACTAGTTAGAAATCATGCATGATCCTAGTTCATGTTAGAATGGCTAATGTAAAACATGCGAAAATGCATTTAAGATAGGCTTGGCTATCCTACGAATGTCATGTGAGATGCGACTTGGTACATGTATTCAAATTGGAATTGAAATAAGATGCAGTTAGCATGATGCGCCGAGCCCGGTGCATATGTAGACACCCCATTTTTGACCGACCTTAAGACTCAGACGTCACTGATTAAGTGCTCGGTGAGAGTGCATATTGCGCTCGTTCTGAGGTTGCGGAGTCTCGGCTACGAGCCTTGCCTCTGAACTTCGGGGCTCTTTTGTGTTTTGCCTCGGTTTGCAAACCATGTCCTGTTTTCTCTGTTTTCTCTTCCCGAAGGGAGAGAGAGGTCTTGTAGACCATCTCTCAGTGGCCGTAGGCTACGTTTTGTGGTCGTAGGCCATTTTTCCCGTTTGGAGACCAGTTTTCGATTTTCAGAGCCGTCGGCCGTGCACCTCGGTTCGGGACCGCTTGACTACCTCCGTTTGCTTTGGTTTTTGGCACAAACCTTGTTTCCTCTCTTTAGAGGGACACTGTGGTCTGGGAGACCACCTTCGTGGTCGTACGCCACCTCCGGTGCCTAACAGCCTGTTTTCAGGGCCCCGGACCGCGCGTTTTGGCCCCCGAACCCTCGTTTTGCATCGGTTAGGGTTCATGTAGTATGGTGGGAGGCCACCTTTTCCCCTTGGAAACTAGTTTTCTCTTTTTCTCTCTCCTAAAGTCAATTTTTCTGACAGAAAGCTGGTTTTTCTCACTTTTGAGCCATAATTTCTGGTTTTTCATGCCACCATTGTGTTGTGCTCATCTGGGAGGCCACCAATATGGGTAGGCCGACCAGTATTTCTTCTTGACCCTTTTGAACCTTCCTAAAAAGTTGGTTTTCCTCTCTCCTAGGTCACATTTTCTGGTTTTCCACTATATAGCTGTGTTGCACTCATTTGGGAGGCCACCTTTCTGGTATGGCCGACCAGCATTTCTCATTGACCCTTTTGACCCCTGGTTGGCCGACCAGGGAGAGTGGCCGGCCGACCACCTTAACTGGTCGGCCTGCTTCTTGCTTTTTGCTCTCTCTGAATGCATCACAGTTGTGCCAGCTGGGGGGCATTTGGACCATCCTCCATACATGGAGGATATTTGAAGCTTCCAAGAGAAGCTTTGGCCTCTCTTCTCTATAAGAAAGGTTCTCCTCTTCCATTAGAGGGGTTCAACAATTTTTGCTAAGGCATATACACTCCACCCTCCATAGCTCTCTTCTTCAAGCTCCAAACCCTAATATTCTCACACCATTTGCACTACACCTCCTAGCCTACCACCTCCACCATCCATTCAAGCATATTGGAGCTGATTTTTAGAGGTTGAAGAACTCCTTTCTTGGTCTAGAAGTTGCTGGAAATCTGCTCTTCAAGGGTGAGTCTTTGTTTCCCTTTTTCTTGCATTATTTTGCTCCATTGATTAGCCTTATTTACAAGCTTTTTTGGACTTTGTCATAAACTTAAAAGTGTCTTATTTTGAGCTGCTCTTGAAATTTGATTAAGGACACTTTTCTGTTTGAGGTCCTATACCTCCTTGTATGCTCTATCCCTCTTTGTAGGCTTATCTTGCTTCATATCTTAGTCCTACTTGTGAGCATTTTCGAGATTTTTAATAAACTTAAAAAAGTTTCCTTTTGAGCTTATAAACATGTTTACTTCAGATCACTTTTCTGTTTGGGGTCATCTTCCCCCTTTCATGCTTCATTTCCTCATGTGTTGAGCCTTGCATTTGAGCATTTGCATTGGCCTTGGTTTGGCCTTTTAGCCACTGAAATCCAGTGGATTTTTAGTGGCTTAGATGTGTTTTTGAGCTTCAAAATCAGAGAGGGGTGACCCTCTCATCCCTTGTTCTCTTTACTAGCATTGTTGGCCTTCCAAAGGGCCCCTTACTTGCATGTTGTGAAGTCACTTTTTAGGCCCAATTTGGTGAGTTTCAAGGTCTGCCTTAGTTCTGTCCAGAGCCTCTTTGACCATATTTTATGTCTATAATGCATGTGTAGAACAATTCCATTCAAGGCCTCTCAAAGGGGCCTTTCATTACGCGCTTCCTTGACCCATTTCAAGGCCAATTTGGTGAGTTTTAGGGCTGTCATAATTTATTTCCAGAGTTGGTTTTGCCATGTTAAGTGTTCTTGTTGTGTGTGTTGAGTAACCCCTTGCATGGCCCTCCAAAGGAGCTCATCATTTTTGCATACATTGGATGCATTTCAATGGTTATTTGGGGTTTATTTGACATATCATGTTCCTATTTTTGGCTAGTTTGGTGACCTCTCTTATACTTCATGTACATGCCATGTAAACCATGCTTACTAGCCTAGGTTGCGTGTTGTTTTAGCCCCTCATGTTAGCATATTTTGGTTATGCCTTAAACTGATAATGTGCTTATTTTGGACTGCCCTAGCTCTATTTTTTGGTCTTGTGGTTGAATGATGTTAGTTTCGCATGCTTGTAGTTCAAGGTCCATGTTTAGCTTTGAGTTTTGAGATCCATTCCATGCACATACTGAGGTATTTTCATGCCTTGGGGTCATTTTTCATCAAATTTCAGAGCTTATACGAATGCCATGTTGCCATGTTTTCATCTCTTTAAATGCATTTGAGAGTCGGGCTTGTATGCCTCATTTACCGACCATTGAATGAGCTCCATTCCGTTGCATTCCGAGCCATCATTTTAGGCCATTTCCCCACTGTTTCAGACCTGCCTAGGGTCTGTTTGGGGTTGGTTTTGCCTTTGGTGCATTGCTTTGGGTACCTCTAGTGTAACGCACTTCACTAGTTTCGGTACCCGGGCCCCTAGCTTGCATTGTGTTGCCATGTTTGCATGATTCGGGACCATTGAGCATCATATTTCAGAGCTGTAAATTGCATGTTTGTATGCCGTCTTTCATCCCTTGCCATGCTTTGGTAGAGTGGCATTTGATGCCTTAGGTTCGGTCCTTGGCATTCGTGCATGTGTGCATGCATTTCAATTCTCTCATTTTCATCACATGGCCACTGATGTGAGTGTGGCTAAGGTCCACTCACATTGGTATAAGTCCATCTTGCATCGAGCATGCCATGTAGTTCATGTTGTTGCATGTTTAGCCTTTGCATTGCGTATGCTAGGTTGCATGTTAGAG
>NW_021024635.1:158765-181319 GCF_004153795.1 Camellia sinensis | reverse complement strand
CATCTTCAATATATGCCTTAATATCCTCATGTTTGAGCACCTTTGTTAAGTGTTTGTTGAACATGTCTTAGCTTATATTTGTGGCTATTTGTTGAGGCATACCACTTTTTTTTACTTGCTTTGGTCACTCCTTGCATTGGTGTCACACACTTGTAGTGTAAATCACAAGGAGAGGGGATGGCCCTCTCCTTCTTAGGACCTTAAAACACCATCTCCACAGTGGTGAGAGGGCCAAAACAAGGTGGTCCCGAAGCTCACAAAAAAGGCTCAAAAACAAGGCCAAACAAGGCCTAAGAGGGGGTAAACAACCACAAACACAAAAGTGATCTTAAACAAACTTTTTAAGCATGTAAAAACCAAAATTTTGTCAGTTAAGAGGTAAGCTTAAAAACGTATGCAAGAAGGGCTAAAAGCTTAAGCAAGAAAGGGGTTTTTAAGGCATAAAAACTCACCCTTGTAGAACCACCTCAAGGCTACAACTTCTGTAGGTTTTTTGAGCTTAAACAAGTCCAAGAACACCAAAAACAACCTCTTAGCTACTCAGCACCACAAGCAAGGTGTTTGAGTGTGTGTTTGTGTGTTAAAGTAAGACAAATTCACACTTTTGATGCACAAAAATGAAGAAACAAAGCAATATAGATACAAGGCTATATCTCTCTCTTAGCTGGTTTTTCCGAACCTAGAGGAGGGAGGAGGGGCTTCCCTCTTCTATAAGAGGAAAGCCAAAGCTTCTTGGAGAAGCTAAGCTCCATAATGCCCTCCAACTGTGCCAACTGCAGGAAAATATCTCCAAAAAGGTGCCAAAAAGCAGCCAACCACTTTATGTGGTCAACCAGAGCAAAAACTGGTCATCCACAGGGGGGAGAGGTCAACACACTAAATGTAAGGTGGTGGTGTGGTGGCCGGCCAGAAAAGATGTTCCAAAGACCAAGAAAGCTAGTTATCTGACAAGAAAACTAGCTGGAGAAAGGAAAAGTGGTCTCTAAGGAGAAATACTGGTCTCCGACCCTTGTACCACCTTCCAAACAAGAAAAACAAGGTTTGTACCAAAAACAAACCAAAGCGGATGCAAGACGAGAAATCGAAAGGCGAAACACGTGGCCAAAAGCCCCGAAAACTAGCTGACGAGCATCAAAAGTGGTACGCAACCACAAAAGTCCAGACCACAGTGTTCCTCTAGGCAGAGGCAACAGGGTGTGGTTCAAAAACCACATCAGACGGAGAATGTTAAGCACTCCCGAGACAAGGCGCCTGGTCGAAGGCTCCAAAAATCGAAAACTAGTCTCCAAACGAGAAAAGTGGCCTACGACCACGAAAAGTAGTCTACGACCACAGAGAGATGGTCTACAAGACTACTCCCTCCCTCCAGAAGGGAAAACAGGACTTGGTTCACAAACCGAGCCAAAGCACAAAGAGTTCCGAGATCCGGAGGCAAGGCTCTCAACCAAAACTCCGAAATCTCAAAACGAGCACAACATGCATCATCACTGAGCACTCAATCGATGACGTCTGAGTCTTAAAGTTGGTCAAAAATGGGGTGTCTACACGCAAGCATATCTGTATATCTGTATGGTAGTCCAAGCGCATATGCATGGCAGCCCAATTAACAAAATAGAACCTGAACCAACAACCCCACAAGAGCCAGCAGCCTACCAGTTGATAGTAGAGCAAAAATAATGTGCAAGAGCCTAACAAAATAGAACATAATGTACAGTAGCCAGGATAGTTCTTGAATTTGAAGAAAAATATAGTTGAGGGCCTTGTATTATTCTACTGTTGTGCAATCCAAGCATATTTGTAAGGCAGCCCAATCAACAAACTAGAACCTGAACCAGCAACCAAACAGGCCAGCAGCCTAGCAGTTCACAGCAGAGCAAACCTATGAACACTAGTCCTACTTCTCATCCAAGCATATCAACAGGGCAAACCATTAATTAGCACCTTAACAAAATAAGAAACTGTGGCAAAAAACCCCCATACCAAACAACAAAAATTCTACTTTGATACAAATTGATGCAAACCATATAGCCAGCAATCAGATGCAGGTAGCTTCATCATGCATCTCCTTGAAGAATCAAAGATTCTACGTTGATTAACACACAGACCAACACAGACATTCAGGCAGCCATTATTCAACCATTCAGCCACCCAACCCAAACAGAGCAGAATCGATCATTCATCTAGCACCATCCAAAACTGATCATATTTGAAACCCTCTGCAGAACATAAGCATAACAAATTCATCCTCAGTTCCAAAACTATATTTGGACAGAGCAACCTCAGTTCATAATGCACAAACTTAGCATACCCTAACAACTATAAACTTCATCCAGCTGATATCAGCCCAGCATTTGAATTGTGTATATCAACAACAACAAAGAAAGAACCCCTCTGCCGTACATAAGCATGACAACTTCAGCCTTCCCCAAACAGCATATCAGATCAACATAACCCTCTGCAGGCAACAAAACAACAATAGACAACAATAGCAGTAACAACTACTCATCAACAACAGCAAACAGATCAGATTAACAACTACCAAGGCTAGCAGCCAGCTTCAACCCGTACACCAAACAGCATAGCAGCCAAAATCACCAAGAGTATGCAGCCACAAAACTATCTTTGGATAGAGCGGCCTAGTAGTGTAACAACTGAGTATAGCATAATCAACAGAACACAACATATCAGAGTCCAGACTTATTAAGCACCTCCACCCTACCACACTCTCTCATGAAGATTCAAGACACCTCCTAACTTGCTTAAAATTAAAGACAGCATCATTAACAGAGAATGTTGCACCACTGAAATGAGATCTCATCCAAATTGCAACTCTCACCTTGATACGCTCACACAGATCTTGAAGATTGAGCTGTGTAGACACCCCATTTTTGACCGTCCTCAAGACCTGGACATCACCGTTTGAACACTCAGTGATCATCCATGTTCGTGTTTGTTTTGAGTTCCCGGAGGCCTCGGCCGCGCGCCGTGTCTCAGGATCTCTTAACTTGCCTCTTTTGTGCTTGGTTTTGCACCAAGGACTTGTGTTTTGTGCTTCTGAGGGTGGGAAGAGGCTTGTTAGCCATCCCTGAAACCCACCGGCCGTGGTATGCTGCCACCGGCCTTGTTTTTCTTCTACCGACCAAATGTTTGGTCAGTCGGCATTCTCTTAGGTGTATCGGCCTTTTCTTGTGGTCGGCCGACCATTTATTTGGCCGATTGACTCCTGTTCTAGCCGATACCACCTTTTCTTCTTTTCAGGCATGGTGCATACCAGTTGTGCCAGCTGGAGTGCACGGACTTGTCCACCACGTGTATGGAGGATTTGCCCCTTTTCACCCTTTTGTTCTAAGCTTCTTGGAGAAGCTTGCACCCTTTGCTCAAGCTTCTTGAGGAATCTTGGACCTTTGTCTTAGCTTCCTCAAGAATCTTGGACCTTTGAGTTAACTTCTCTTAGAAGCTTGACCTCCTTGACCTCCTTGACCCTTTTGCCTTAGTTTCTTTAAGAAGCTTAGGCCTTTGTCTTCCTCTATAAAAGGAAGCCTTCCTTCTCCTTTGAAGGGGTTCAGCAAATCAGATATATATATATAGCATATATACACCACTCTCTCTCTATATCTCCCTCTCTCTCTTCATTTGTGTGTGTTAGAGGGCCTAAAAGGGTGGTTTGTTCTTAGTTTTGCACTAAAACACCTAGTATTACACCATACTTTGGTTTTGGAGGTGTTGAGAGTTTGTTCTTGGAGTTTTAAGTTGGTTTTGATCAGAAAAAAGGGGGCTGGACTTGCTTTTCTTGAAGTGTTCTTCAATGGTAAACATTATTGCTTTATATTCCCCAATCTTACACTAGCTTTTAACCTACTTTGCATGCTATTTCGAGCTTTCTGTATAACTAATAAAAACTCTGGTTTTTCATGCTTAAGATGTTTCATTCAGGTCTCATTTGTGTTTGGGGTCGACCTCCCCCTCTTAGGCCTTGTTTGGCCCCTTTTGTGCTTTCTTTGGTTGAGCTTTGAATACTTTTGTGCATTGGCCTTCTCACCACTGAAATCTAGAGGATTTTTAGTGGTGAAGGAGAGGTTTTGAGGTCTTGCATAGAGAAGAGACACCCCTCTCCCATTGTGTCTCATTTGTTCATGTTTTTGGCTCATAAAGGTAGCATGCATGCTTAGTTGTTCTTAGCTTCATTTCAGAGGTTTTTGGGTGTTATTTAGTCATATTATGCCTCTATTTTTGGTCAGATTCATGGTCCATTACGTGCATCACACACTTGCTTAGTAATCCCCTTTATTGTCATAACATGTGCCATGCATTTGCCCCTCCATGCTTGCATGTTCTAGCTTAACTTCATGAAGATTTTGGTCATATTTCATCATGCTTGAGGTCTGTTGGGTACTAATTTCATCATATTGGCCATGTTTGATATAGCCTCTTTGCATTTTGGCTTGTGAGCCTTGAGTGTGTGAGTCATTAGCATGCTTTAGTTGGGTTGTTTCAGTGATTTGGAATCAGTTGTCATGCTATTTCAGTCCATAATCCATGCTTGTATGCTTGCATTCATCATCCCTTTGATGCCTTGAAGAGTTGTTCTTTTATGCCTTGAAATGGGTCATAGTGCATGCCTTTTGTTTAAGTCATTTGGGCTGCCATATTAGTGGGTTTTGGGGTGCATTTTGATGCATTGAAACTCTGTTTTTGTTTGCATAATCCATGCCATGTTGGGTTGGGGTAGGTGTAGAGTAATGCTCCCTTTTGTGGCCTTGAATCCCCCTTTGTTTTGCACCCATTTCTTAGCATGTTTTGACCATGATCTATGCATGCTTTAGTCTTGTTTTGGAGTACCTTAGGACTGATTTAGGTCATTTTGGTCCTTTGGGATTTGGTTGACATAGCTATGGTTTGGACCCCTTTGTTGATTTCAAGTTTTGGTCATTGTTGCATGCCTTGCTTGCATAACATGGTTGATTTGGCATCATCCTCTATGCATTTTTAGAGTTTAACATGTTGGTCTAATGTCCATGTTTGCCATCTTTTGAGTGTTCTCGAAAGTTACCTTTTGTGCCTTAGCTTTAGGTCCATTGGTGTGTATGTTTGCATGAACATTTGTCCATCATTTGCATCATCTTTGGCCACTGTTTTGGGGCACGACTGAGGCCTCCCATTTCAGTTTAAGTCCACCATTGCATGTTTTGACATGTTGCATTATTTTGGTTTCATGCTTACAATGTACCATCTTTGCACGTTTGCATGTTGTTTAGCTAGTTGCATTTCATATCCTAGCTTGCATGATAGGTTGCACTGCATTGTATCTCGCATGTTTGGCACATTGCATTTTGGCATGCCTTGTTAACTTAGCTTCATGTTGCATATTTGACCCATGTTGCATACCTGAGACACATTGCGTACATGCATTACATTTTGCTTGGTTTGGGGTGTCAAACCAAGCATGAGGGATGAGGGGCATTCGTACTCAAAGTGACGTAACGCGCCTCAATCCTCAGTCACCGATGTCCTTGATCTCAACATGATAGGGCATAAGGCATTCATTTGTTTTGTTGCATGCATTTACATTGATTTGCAAACTCGGTGCCCTTGGCCATCATGCATCGAAATGCTTGATTGGTGGCCCGAGTACTGAGGGCCACACTCCCTTGAGTCCATAGCATGATTGGGAGAGTAGCCATGCACACATTGCTTTGAAAATTACATGCCATGCACTATCTGTTCTCTGCTGCTGTCAAAACAGGGCTTTGTAGGAAGAAATGGCCGGTCGACCACTTTTGGTGCCGACCGACCATCAGTGTCTATCCGGTGGTTCAATGTTTGGCCGATAATCCTATTCTTATGGTCGGTGGATTTGAATTGTGGCCGGTGGCACTCCACAATACTCAGGAGGAAGCTCAAAGCAGTTCTAGAAACCTGCATAATTTTTAGAGAAGTAAGGCAGTGTAAACAGAGGCAGCTTTTGACATGGCAGTGAGTTTTCGAGCAAGACGAGTCAAGCATGCATCATCCACGCATTCCGAGGCAGAGCTGCGGCGGTCTCCCCAGTTTCATATTTAGACTTTTTTTGTAATTAATTTTTTTAATTAATTAGAAGCTTTGTAATATTTAATTAGCTAGAGTAGTTAATTATTTGTTTAACTTGTATTATTCTTTTGGACCCTCCGAGCGAGGGCGAATGTGTAATAAGTGTGGGTGTGTGTGTGCATGTCTTCCAACCCCCATTTCTTTCTCTCTTTTACTTACCTGCTTTTGATGGTTAGTACTAGGGCATATTTAATTTAGCATACCTTATGCTATGCATGCATGCGTGCATTCATTCATCAGTATTGCATGCGCCGGGCTCGACGCATCGTACTAACTGCATTGTATTTCAATTCCAAGTTGAATATGTGTTAGTTATAGCATCATCATATGCCATCATAGAATAGCCGAGCTTATTGCAGTTGCATCTTGCATGTGTTGCATTAGCCATCTTAACATGAACTTGGATCATGCATATGATTATTAACTAGTTTCTGTTTTAGCTTGGAGTACTCGGTAAGCATTTATGTTTTAGCATCCCTGCATGAGTGTAAGTATTAACATGACAGCATGCTTACCATGTGGCTATATGCTTATGGGATATATCTGCCTGAATGCCTGTGGGTGAAGGTTGGATTGTTTGAGTTGGAACAACTCGTCGAAATCCATGTTTTAGCTTACTTGTGAGTAGCAAATTTCAAACCAATTTTCAAACAAATGGATATGTGATGCTTTGTTCCAAATTAGGCGATCTAGTCTATACTTTTGTGTTGTGCGCATCACATAGTAAGATTAGCTAATTAATTGGAATAAGAACGCATAATGTTTTCAAAACTAGATATCATGGTTAGTAGAGGCCGATCTTTGATTGGGCAAGAGGGGGTGGTCATAGCTGACCTTCCCCAATCGTACCTAAGTTCCTGAGCCGAGGCAACTTTGGTGATGACAGACACGTGGCCTTAGGCAAACGAGTCAAGGTTTCCTAAATTCCCCCAATAAAATATTTAGGTGGCGACTCTGTATCTGGCAAAGCAGTCCATGTTTGGCACTTGTTTATAAAAAAATCTGTTTTCAAAAACAATTTGCCGGATTTGGACTCTTTGGTTCAGATATAGAACCGTGACAATTTGAGTCCCGAACTGTAGTGAGCCCAAACGAACGAAACGGGATTCCCTCCCGGGGCGTTTGGGTAACGTCTATAGACTGCACTGAATTGAACACACAATCATTCCTATTTCTTCACACAGACCACATTATAACAGTTGGTAAAACCTTCCAAATCTGGTTTACTTGCTTCTTAAACTTCCAACCCATCCACCATAGCAACAAATCTTCAATGGAACTGCGAGTAGCCTACTGAAAACCCCACCAAATAGCAAAATGAGACCAGATTCTCCAAACAAAAGGGCAGTGAATCATAATATGTTCAGTTGATTCACTTGACTCATGACAAAGAATGCACCTCAGAGCATCATCACTCACCAAAATGCCTAACTTGTGAAGCAGCCCTTTTGTTTTCAATCTACCTTTCCAAGCTAACCAAGAAAAGAATTTAGCTTTTAGAGGCGAGAAATTATTCCATATCAGTTTAACTGGTCTCTGAATGTGGCCATCATTAACTAAACCCCAAGCATAAGTAAGATTTACCTTGAACACACCTGATTGTATAAGTTTCCAACACAAGCAGTCAACAGCATTACTTCTTAACACAGGGCCTGATCCTAGAAAATTTTGTAACCTAACCAACTCATCCTCTTCCCAAGCCCGAAGTGATCTTCTGAAATTAAAAACCCACCTAGATTGATGAGATCTTCTAGCTACTTGCAAACTCAAGGAAGACTCTTTATCTACAACCAGGTGAAACAAACGAGGGAATTGGCTTAATATATTTGTGGATCCCATCCAAGGATCCCTCCAGAAACTAATTCTGACTCCATTCCCTACTACAATCTCAACATTCTCCTTGTAGAACTAAAAGAGCCTAACATTCCTATGAGCTACTAGTAAAATGTCTTTCCATAACTTAGATGTAGAACCAGATTCAGCCAGAAAAGGATACCACCTTCCCCTTGTAGAGCCATACTTCTCACAAATTACCATCTTCCACAACGCATCCTCCTCTTGGCCATACCTCCGCCACCACTTTACTAGCAAACTGTCATTTGCTAGCCTAATATTTTTGATTCCCAGACCACCATGTTTCACACTCTTACATACCTTCTTCAAACTAACTAGATGGATCTTCCGATGATATTTTGAATCGCCCCATAAAAACGAAGCTTGAATCCTATCAATCTCTCTAGCCACATAGTCCGGCATTTTAAATAGAGACATGTAAGATGGTTGTTGCGATCACCGGCATCAGAAAACCGATCGATCAAACTCGGAATATCCAGCATCCCGTCACAAATCAGAGATCGAGCGTCACGCATACTAAGTCCACACGTTCGCCCTAAGGATTGGGCATGACCAAAATTAAGTTGGGGTAGAAGCTCCTCGTCACGCTCGGACTCCATTAAAGCTCGGAAGTCTTCAAAGGTAGGACATATCTCTTGTCCGGTGAAGCTAAAGACATGCGTCACCGGATTCCAGAACCTTGCCGCGGCATGAAGAAATGGGAGGTGCAATGAGGTGCGACCCATAGTGAATAGTGCATTTATGCCGAAACCCCGGAAATTCACTTTTTCCGAGCCATCCAAGCTAGCAATCCAAGCTGTGAGGTTTTGAGCAAGAAACTCTTCCATTGGAGCAAATCAGTGTGAAAATGAGAAAAACTACGAAGTTGGGATCTTTTGTAGGAGATAAGGTTGAGTGGGGGACAGGTGCCAACATTCTGCTGATCCCCTCATTTAGTGCTGGCCGGCCAAACTGTTTGCCGACCGGCCATAATAGTTTGCCGACAAGGCAATTTTATGGCCGGTAGCCATTCTTTGTAGCCGATGGTCTCTCCACCATGCCGGTGGACTTCCTTCTAGTTTTCTGAGCTGTTTATGCTAAGAATTGGGGAACTTAACCACCTCCAACCCCCCCGACGGTCGATTCTTGCGGAGCCACGCCTGTCTGCTTGTCGAGTTTTTGAACATTTGCTTATTGAGTTTTATTTCGCTCTCTTTGAGCTCTTGATTTGTTTATCGAGGTGTACTCACACTTGTTTGGTTGCATCGTGTCTTTGTTTTGCTTATCGAGTTGTAAGTCGGTTCACTACCTGATTATTACGATTACACATTTCCAAAATGAGTTCAATTTCGTTCACATTGTGGTGTGATACCCTCCGATGCGATGCACAGAAAATCCACAAATGCAACATCTTTTGAACAAAATGAATTGTTTCATTCCCATCACGTGTTTTGCAAAATGTGTAACTTTGAAAAAGAATAAAACCTGTCCGAGGCAGTGCAATGTGCTTAAATTACTAGTAAAAAAGGAAAGTAAAGCGCAGAGTGACAAGGTAACAAAGTATCAGAATTGATACCAGTGAAACTCCCCTCTGCGGTTAACGCACCTTCCGCATCTTTGTTCGGGTCAACCACGTCGTTGGACGCCTTCACAATACGGGAAAGCACACCTTTGGAACGTGAACCTTCGAGCTGACCTCAGGCCACAATTTCTGCGAGCAACGCTCGATGCGTGCGAAGAATGTCCCGCCCCATATCCTTTTCATGCTTTGTGAATCCCATAAATGGTTTCAATTATGCTATGTAATGGTACATCCTTTCTTTACCTGCGTAGACCGCATGTTTTGATTGCGTAGACCGCATGTTTAATTTCAATACCTGCGTAGACCGCATGTTTTGCTTGCGTAGACCGCATGATTTATCAATTTCATTACCTGCGTAGACCGCATGTTTTGATTGTATAGACCGCATGTTTAATTTCAATACCTGCGTAGACCACATGTTTTGCTTGCGTAGACCGCATGATTTATCAATTTCATTACCTGCGTAGACCGCATGTTTTGATTGCGTAGACCGCATGTTGAATTTCATTACCTGCGTAGACCGCATGTTTTGCTTGCGTAGACCGCATACTTGTCAATTCCATTACCTGCGTAGGCCGCATGCTTATGATCAATTTCGTCGCCTGCGTAGACCGCTTGCTCCATTTACCTAGTTGTATTTCTATATGCTTTGTCATGCTCCCCACTTGCTTTGCGCTGTCACGCATTTCGAGTACACTACTTTGCATGTTGCTAACGATATTGTACCTGTTAAGTTTGTTTTCTTTTCAGGCACGATATTGTATGTACGGTTCATTTGAGGCTGGTGCAACCAGACGAGCCGCACAGGTATTGTATCTCCCGAGTGAGACGTATTGAGAATCGCATATTTCTCTTACATCCTTTCTGCATTGTAGTGTAGTTTGATGTGTGCTAGGTTAAAACTGTCGCATATATGCTTCGTTACAGCTTTCTTTGCATGATCATAAGTTATGTTCGGCTCTCTGCATTGTCTTGCATTTTGCCCCTGCCTTCGGGCGCATATCTTGTTTGTCTTGCATGTTTGTCTAAGTCTTCGGCCTTGTCAAAAATGGGTCGTCTCTGGACTTTGACATTCACTCCCGTCATTGTTATGACTTTCGAGTTCTGTCAAAGAGGGGCAACTGTAGACACCCCATTTTTGACCGTCCTCAAGACTTGGACGTCACCGCCTGAACACTCGGTGATTATCCATGTTCGTGTTCGTTTGGAGTTCCCGGAGGTCTCGGCACGCGCGCTCTGCCTCAGGATCTCCGAACTTGACCGTTTAGTGTCTGGTTTTGCACCGAACACTCGTGTTTTGCCTTGGAGGGGCAGGGAATGCCTTGTGAGACATCCCCACACACCACCGGCAGTGGCTAGAGGCCAACGGCTGGTTTTTGCTGCCATCGGCACTTTTATTTGCCGGTCGGCACATTTTATTGCCGGTCGGCATAGTTTGTTGCCGGTCGGCACTGTTTTTTGTCGAAATGACATTTTTGGGCAGCCGACCACTGTTCATCCACTTTATGGAGATATTTTGTGCCAACTGTGATAGCTGGCACCAACTAGGGATCTCCGTCTAGCCAAGCTTGTTGTATAAGCTTTGCGAGAGGGAGTCCTATAAGAGAGGGGCTTTCCTCTTGGATCTAGGTTAGACTTTGGCAACCAAAAACCAGAGCTTTGAGATATAGATACATATTATCTCTGTATCTCCCTCTCTCTCCTCCTTTGTGTGTGTTTCTTAGCTCAAAAGGTGGTTTTTACCTTACTTTTGCACCATTACACACACTATTACACCTTATTCCGAGATTGAGGGACATGGAGGGTTGTTTCTTGAGTTTTTGGACTGGTTTTGATCAAAAGAAGAGGGCTAGACCATTTGTTCTTCAAGGGTTCTTCAAGGGTGAGCATCTTGCTTTTTATTCCCCAAACTTGCAATAGTTTTCTACCTATCTTGCTTGCTGTTTTAGCTCTTGTGTATAACATGAAAAAGGCTTATATTTTCATGCTTTAGAACTTTCATTAAGGTCATTTTGTGGTTTGAGTGCAAACTTACTCTATTAGGCCTCGTTTGGTCACTTTTGTTGCCTCTTTGGTTAAGCTTTGGTCATCTTTGTATTTTGATCTTTTCACCACTGAAAATCAGTGTATTTTTAGTGTTAAAAAAGTCGGTTTGAAGTCTTGCATAGAGGAGGGACACCCCTCTCCCTTCTTGGTCTTGTTTCCTTGAGTTGTGGCCCAAAAGGGTGACATGCATGCTTGCTTGGTTTTTGCTTCATTTCAGAACTTTTTGGGTGTTTTTAGGTCATGTGGGATCTCTGTTTTTGGCCGGATTTGTGCCTCCTTGTATGCTTGTAATACTTGCTTTGTATTGCTCCATTTTGCTTAGAAGTGTATCTCATGATTAGGCCATGATTCTTGTGTGTGTTGGCTTAGTTCCATGAAGCTTTTAGTATTGTTTTTCCATACTTAAAGTCTGTTGGTTATCCATTTGGTCATGCTTGACACGTTTGTTAGGGTTGCTTTGTATTTTGGCTTGAAAGCTTTGAGCATGTTGGCCTCTAGCATGCATGATTGTGATTACCCTCATGATTTAACATCATCTAGGACCACATTTTAGTCCAAGAATCATGTTTGTATGTGTGCATACATGACCTCTTTTATGCCTTAGAGGTGTACTCTCTTATGCCTAGGAATGAGTCTTGGCGGTAGCATTTCATGAGAGGTATTGTAGCTGCCATGCTAGGAGGTTTTGGAGTCCCATTTTGCATGTAAAAATTCTGTTTTTTGCTTGTTTTAATCATGCCATGAGAGGTCATGTTGGTGGGGGTAGGTTGTCTCCTTTTTGTGCCTTAACCTTGGGACCATAACTTTTCTTGTTAACATGAGTTGTTGCCCATCATTTTGAGCATTTTTTGGTGCTGTTTTAGGGTGGACTAAGGTCTGTCCCTTTATGGTTCAAGGCCCCCCATTGCATGCTTGCTTCATGTTTGTTGTATGGTTGTTCCATCAAGCCTCGTAGCATGTGAATCCCATTCCCAAATTGGTCCATATTCGCATCACATTTGCATCTTGCATGCTTGGCATTACACATTTGTCATGCTAGTTGCATAGTACTTATTGTGCCTTGCATCTTGGCATCATGTTGCATGTTGAGCCGTGTTTGCATAACATGCATTGCATTTACTTGGTTTGGGGTGTCAAACCAAGTGTGGGAATCAAGGAACTTTCATACTTCAAGTGATGTAATGTGCCTCGATTCCCGGTCACCGGGGCCTTTGATTCCAACTTGATAAGGCTTCGATTTTCATTTTGTTTGTCGCATGCATCTCTATATCAAATGGCAAATTTGATTCTTTGAGCCACCATGCACCATTGATGGTTCAAAGATCGAAGGGCATGCTTCCTTGAGTTCAAAACATGATAGGAAGCATAACCATGCTCACATGTACCTGAAAACCCCATGCCATGCACTGTCTGTTCTCTGTTTGCTGTCAATTTGTCTTCTGCAGGAGGTTTCTGCCGACCAGCAGAATTTGGTGCCGACCGGCAATCTTTTAAGTGCCGATGAATCCAAGAACAGCCGATGAAAATTGTAGAGTGCCGGTGGAAATTCTGTCTGGCCGGTGGTGCTCTGCAGCGTGCAAGGAACCTGCTCCAAGACTTGGGTAATTTTCAGAGAGACAAGGCAGTACAAACAGAGGTGGCAGGGGTACGGTATTTTTCAAAGAGACAAGGCAGTACAAACAGAGGTGGCAGGGGTACGGTATGGGTTTTTCGGGCGAGTCAAGTTCCGAGCATGCATCATCTGCGCATCTCGAGGCAGAGGCTGTGGCCACCCTCTCCTTTCTTTTGCATCTTTTCTCTTAATTAAATAGAATTTTTGTAATAATTTTGTTTGTTTATTATTTGGGACTGTAATATTTTATTTGTTTATTATTTTGGGACTGTAATATTCATTTGGACCCTCTGAGTGAGGGTAAATATGTAATAAGTGTGGGTGAGTGTGTACATGTCTTCCAATCCCCATTTTTTTCTTCCCTTTTATTTACCTGCTTATGTTGGTAGATTAGGGCATGTTTAATTTAGCATACCTTATGTTATGCATGCGTGCATTCATGTATTTGTACTGCATGCATTAGGCTTGGTACATCACGCTAACTGCATTTGTACTTCAATTTATAAATCGAATATGTGATAATTGATCGCATTACATATGCCATGCTTAGTTTAACCGAGCCTATCTAAATTGCATCTTGTATGCGTTGCATTAGGCAATTTAATATGAACTAGGACACGCACGTTTTGCTAACTAGTTTACTGTTTTGGCACGGAGTACGATGTAAGTATTTATGCTTTAGCATCTCGCATGTGTGTGAATGTTAACATGACAGTATGCTTGCCATGCGGCTAAATGCTTATGTGTTAAACTGTTTGGATGCCTGTGGGTGGAGGTTGGATTGTTTGAGTTGGAAAAACTCATTGAAATCCGTGTTTTAGCCTACTTACCAGTAGCAAAATCTAAAGTATTTCCAAAGCAAACGAATATGCAATGTTTATTCCCAAGTCAGGCAATCTAGTCTATACTTGTTTGCTGTGCGCATAACATAGTAATTCTAGGCTAATAAATGGGGTAAGAACACATAAACATTTTCAAAACAGAATATCACGGTTAGTAGAGGCCGGTCTTTTGACCGGGCGAGAGGGGGTGCTCATAGCTGACCTTCCCCGATCGTACCCAAGCTCCCGAGCCGAGACAACTCCGGTGATGACGGACATGTGGCCTTCGGCACCGAGTCAGGGTTTCCTAAATTTCCCCATTTTAAAAATATTTAGGTGGCGACTCTGTATCTGGCAAAGCAGTCCATGTTTGGCACTACTTTTTCAAAAATCTGTTTCTCAAAACGATTTGCCAGATTTGGACTCTTTGGTTCAGATTAAGAACCGCGACAACAAAAATCGCGAGTCCGAACTGTAGTAGCGGGGTCCCTCCGCGGGCGCGTGTTACACCGAGTAGACGCGTTTGCAAAAGTGAGAGTGAAATCAATTTTTGAAAATTGTAAACGAACACCACACTCAAATCTAGGGGGAAATTAAAGTTAGAAAGCTCTACCAAACGGAACCTTAATTTTTTTTCATTTCATTCACTTTCCACCATTTTCATCCTAACTAAACCGAGCGTTAAAACAATGGATGTTAGTGTAATTTTAAAAAATATAAGGGTGTTATCTGTATTTTTAATATACCACATGGGTGATTTGCGTAATTTACCATATTTAGTAGCTCTATCTATCAATATGCTCAGGGGCGGAGGTAGGATTTCTTAATTGGGGGGGCCAAATTAATATTATAAATGTGGACTTAAATAATAAATAAATAAATAAATATCCACTAGCTATAACCATTTATGAAGCAACAAAGATTAAAATTCTTTATATATTAACACCATGATATAACAAAAAGTGTGTTACAAAATGACTATATCTTGTCTCCTTTACTGTAAAACTAACAAAAAGGCACATAATTTCCTATCAAAGTTGTGCTCGACGATGCTTTAGAGAATAGAAATCATCTATAATCATTTCTGAGCTAAAATTTTCTGCGATTTCTTTCTCAATGTAAACAACCAAACAATCTGTAAGAAATTCATCTTCCATTTTGTTGCGAAGGCTAGTTTTTACAATATTCATTGCTAAAAATGCCCTTTCTGTAGTAGCGGTTGAAACATGAAGTGTCAATATGAGAAGAATCAATCTATGAACCAAATGGTAAGTTTTTGACTTTCCCGTTTCAACTAGCCCCCGGCATAGTTCAGAAATTGTGGAGAGGTTTTGTAAATCCGGATGATGAGGCACATCAACCTCAAAGTGTTGCAACTGAAATTTCAAATGAATTCTTTCTTGCTCTGTGAAATCTTGAGGATAGAATTTCTCAACAAGAGTGCAAATATCATCAATTTTTAATGAATTATATGCACTCTTAGGATCCAAACTTGAGCTAAGATTAAGGAGCTCCATTGCTTGCTCACTAAACCGATGATTTAGTTCCTGTAACTGAGAGTCGATTGCAACAGTAAAGATATTTATTCGATAGTGATGCTCGATTGTTATATGTGATTTTGTTGATTACGAGGTGGACCTCGACTCGCACTGTATCGAGCACTCATGTCAGGTATTTCAATCTCATATCGTTCACAAAATAATTTTACTTCCCCAACGAGACTGTCCCAACGATCTTCTCTCAACTTTTGAATAAGTGCTTTTGTAGTTGCAACTAAATGCATAGCATTTGAGATGTCTTGTGTTTTTTGCTGCAAAGCTTGACAAAGAATATCAGTTCTACCCATAATTTCCCTCATTAAATGCATAATAAAAACAAACTCAAAGGATGAAATCATATCGTACGCTGCATCGGCATCCCCACGTTGAGAATAAGTGGATCCATCCTTGATTACGTCTTTAAGAACTATACAAGTTGCCCCAAACATCTTTATTAAACTACATATTGATTTAAAATGTGAGCTCCATCTAGTATCTCCAGCTCGTTGCAAAGTGCCAATTTGATTTGCCCCTCTTCCAATCTCAAGTTCATCAATGGAAATCAAGTGTGCAATTTCAGTAGCTTGAGCTTCATGTAGTTCATCATTACGCTTGCAAGATGCACCAACAATATTAACAATGAAAGTTAACTTAGAAAAGAACTTATGAACTGGGATTACCTCTTTTGATGCCGCAACTAGTGCTAATTGTAGTCGATGAGCCCAACAATGTACATAATATGCATAGGGGCATTCATTTAGAAATAAAGCCTGTAATCCATTCCACTCGCCACGCATATTACTAGCATCATCATATCCTTGTCCACGAATGTTTTGAACATCAAGACTATTTCTACAAAGGACATTAGCTATTTCCAACTTAAGAGTCAAGGAAGTAGTATCTTTAACATATATAAGATCGAAGAAACGCTCCCTTACAAAACCATCTTGGTCAACAAATCTCAAAACAATAACCATTTGCTCCTTTTTGGACTCATCTCGAGCTTCATCTACAATTATGCAAAACTTCGAATCCCCAAGTTCTTCACGAATCTTATTTCGCACCATACTTGATAAAATATGTAAGATTTCTTTTTGGATGGTTGGCAAAGTATATTTGGCATTTTTAGGGGCATTCAAGACAACATCAACAACTTTTTCATTGTATGTGGCTAAAAACTTTATCAACTCAAGAAAGTTACCTCGATTTTTTGAATTGGGACGTTCATCATGGCCTCTAAAAGCACAACCTTGAGAAGTTAGCCAACAAACACTGTCTATTGACGCCTTTAGTCGCAAACGATTATTCATAATATGTTCAGAAGATTGCCTATCCATAACCTTATCAATATGTTGGGATTGCTTCATCAAAATATCACAACATTTCACGGCATTATTATGAGTTGAACACGGATCCTTACCCATATGGCATAGAAAGGCACAATTAATTCCATCATTCACTTTCTTCCAATTTCGAAATCCATCAATAGTGAATGCATTAGCTCCAAGCCGACCAGTTGGTTTTTTACTAAAAAGATAGCATGGTAGGCAATATGCAGCATCTTTTGAAGGAGAGTACTCTAACCAATGAAATATATTGAACCAAGATGATTGAAATCGACGAGGATGATTTATAGACCCAGACAGAGGATATTTTGAAAGAAGAAACTAATATGGTCCTGCCTTGATATAAGCCCTTCGAGTTTCATCTTGTTGATTAGTTGGATAATCCCATATTTGAGGACGTATCCCAGGATCACGCTCTAAGGAAGAAGTGTCTACATCTTGACATTCAACTCGTGGATTTTTTGAAGGATGTTGATCAGGAATTGAAGTCTCAATATTAGAGTTCAAGTTAGGCACATCAGATGTTGAATTTTTTTCTTTTAAAGAATGTATCAATTGTTTTTAGTTTCCCCATGACATGAACACATTTAAGCTTCTGATAACTTGAAAATTTTATTTATACATTATTTTTTTTATGAATCTAAACTTTTGATAACTTCAAATTTTATTTATATTACAAGCACATATCATCTTTAACAATATACAAAACATTAAATAAATTCAAACATAAAATATACAATTTATATAAACAGATTAAAATTAACAAACATAAAAACAGGGAGACTTACCTTCTATTGAGAAAAAAAGGAGAAATACTGATGATAGTGATAAGTGAGAACATGTCCAAAAGCTGGGAGTCATCTTCTCTACTAATCATAAGGAAAAAACCAAAATAAAAATGAATATCTCATTCTCTATTTATTAACTAAATATTTTAATTTTAAAATAAATTAATAAAAACAAAGTGAGTTCATGAGTTATTGAATGTTACCTTTCTTTGTCAATTGCTTTCTAAAAGGTGGGTTTTGTCGTTAAGAGTTATTGGTTCTCCTAGTTCATAGCAGAAAAAAAAAAAGAAGAGAAAACCATTTCAAATGAGAGCTTTATTTTTTTATTTTTATTTTTTTGAACTGCTCTAATCTGAGATGTTTGCTTGTTTGTTAAAGCTCCAAACTTCCTCTACAAGCTTGACATCCCATCCCACCACGTGACTCACTTGTGAGTTGTAACTTGTATGTCAAGCTTGTAGAGGAAGTTTGGAGTTTTAACAAACAAGCAAACATCTCAGATTAGAGCAGTTCAAAAAAATAAAAATAAAAAAATAAAGCTCTCATTTGAAATGGTTTTCTCTTCTTTTTTTTTTCTGTTATGAACTAGGAGAACCAATAACTCTTAACGGCAAAACCCACCTTTTAGAAAGCAATTGACAAAGAAATGTAACATTCAGTAGCTCATGAACTCACTTTGTTTTTATTAATTTATTTTAAAATTAAAATATTTAGTTAATAAATAGAGAATGAGATATTCATTTTTATTTTGGTTTTTTCCTTATGATTAGTAGAGAAGATGACTCCCAGCTTTTGGACATGTTCTCACTTATCACTATCATCAGTATTTCTCCTTTTTTTCTCAATAGAAGGTAAGTCTCCCTGTTTTTATGTTTGTTAATTTTAGTCTGTTTATATAAATTGTATATTTTATGTTTGAATTTATTTAATGTTTTGTATATTGTTAAAGATGATATGTGCTTGTAATATAAATAAAATTTGAAGTTATCAAAAGTTTAGATTCATAAAAAAAATAATGTATAAATAAAATTTTCAAGTTATCAGAAGCTTAAATGTGTTCATGTCATGGGGAAGCTAAAAACAATTGATACATTCTTTAAAAGAAAAAGTGTTGATAATTCAACATCTGATGTGCCTAACTTGAACTCTAATATTGAGACTTCATTCCTTGATCAACATCCTTCAAAAAATCCACGAGTTGAATGTCAAGATGTAGACACTTCTTCCTTAGAGCGTGATCCTGGGATACGTCCTCAAATATGGGATTATCCAACTAATCAACAAGATGAAACTCGAAGGGCTTATATCAAGGCAGGACCATATCAGTTTCTTCTTTCAAAATATCCTCCGTCTGGGTCTATAAATCATCCTCGTCGATTTCAATAATCTTGGTTCAATATATTTCATTGGTTAGAGTACTCTCATTCAAAAGATGCTGCATATTGCCTACCATGCTATCTTTTTAGCAAAAATCCAACTGGTCGGCTTGGAGCTAATGCATTCACTATTGATGGATTTCGAAATTGGAAGAAAGTGAATGATGGAATTAATCGTGCCTTTCTATGCCGTATGCGTAAGGATCCGTGTTCAACTCATAATAATGCCGTGAAATGTTATGATATTTTGATGAAGAAATCCCAACATATTGATAAGGTTTTGGATAGGCAATCTTCTGAACAGATTATGAATAATCGTTTGCGACTAAAGGCGTCAATAGACAGTGTTCGTTGGCGAACTTCTCAAGGTTGTGCTTTTAGAGGCCATGACGAACGTCCCAATTCAAAAAATCGAGGTAACTTTCTTGAGTTGATAAAGTTTTTAGCCACATACAATGAAAAAGTTGTTGATGTTGTCTTCAATGCCCCTAAAAATGCCAAATATACTTCGCCAACCATCCAAAAAGAAATCTTACATATTTTATCAAGTATGGTGCGAAATAAGATTCGTGAAGAACTTGGGGATTCGAAGTTTTGCATAATTGTAGATGAAGCTCGAGATGAGTCCAAAAAGGAGCAAATGGTTATTGTTTTGAGATTTGTTGACCAAGATGGTTTTGTAAGGGAGCGTTTCTTCGATCTTGTACATGTTAAAGATACTACTTCCTTGACTCTTAAGTTGGAAATAGCTAATGTCCTTTGTAGAAATAGTCTTGATGTTCAAAACATTCGTGGACAAGGATATGATGGTGCTAGTAATATGCATGGCAAGTGGAATGGATTTTAGGCTTTATTTCTAAATGAATGCCCCTATGCATATTATGTACATTGTTGGGCTCATCGACTACAATTAGCACTAGTTGCGGCATCAAGAGAGGTAATCCCAGTTCATAAGTTCTTTTCTAAGTTAACTTTCATTGCTAATATTGTTGGTGCATCTTGCAAGTGTAATGATGAACTACATGAAGCTCAAGCTACTGAAATTGCACACTTGATTTCCATTGATGAACTTGAGACTGGCAGAGGGGCAAATCAAATTGGCACTTTGCAACGAGCTGGAGATACTAGATGGAGCTCACATTTTAAATCAATATGTAGTTTAATAAAGATGTTTGGGGCAACTTGAACAGTTCTTAAAAATGTAGTCAATGATGGATCCACTTATTCTCAATGTGGGGATGCCGATGCAGCGTATGATATGATTTCATCCTTTGAGTTTGTTTTTATTATGCATTTAATGAGGGAAATTATGGGTAGAACTGATATTCTTTGTCAAGCTTTGCAGCAAAAAAACCCAAGACATCTCAGATGCTATGCATTTAGTTGCAACTACAAAAGCACTTATTCAAAAGTTGAGAGAAGATGGTTGGGACAGTCTCGTTGGGGAAGTAAAATTATTTTGTGAACGATATGAGATTGAAATACCTAACATGAGTGCTCGATACAGTGCAAGTCGAGGTCCACCTCGTATTCAACAAAATCACATAATAATCGAGTATCACTATCGAATAGATATCTTTATTGTTGCAATCGACTCTCAGTTACAGGAACTAAATCATCGGTTTAGTGAGCAAGCAATGGAGCTCCTTAATCTTAGCTCAAGTTTGGATCCTAAGAGTGCATATAATTCATTAAAAATTGATGATATTTGCACTCTTGTTGAGAAATTCTATCCTCAAGATTTCACAGAGCAAGAAAGAATTCATTTGAAATTTCAGTTGCAACACTTTGAGCTTGATGTGCCTCATCATCCGGATTTACAAAATCTCTCCACAATTTCTGAACTATGCCGCGGGTTAGTTAAAATGGGAAAGTCAAAAACTTACGATTTGGTTCATAGATTGATTCTTCTCATATTGACACTTCCTGTTTCAACCGCTACTACAAAAAGGGCATTTTCAGCAATGAATATTGTAAAAACTAGCCTTTGCAACAAAATGGAAGATGAATTTCTTACAGATTGTTTGGTTGTTTACATTGAGAAAGAAATCGCAGAAAATTTTAGCGCAGAAATGATTATAGATGATTTCTATTCTCTGAAGCATCGTCGAGCACAACTTTGATAGGAAATTATGTGCCTTTTTGTTAGTTTTACAGTAAAGGAGACAAGATATAGTCATTTTGTAACACACTTTTTGTTATATCAAGGTGTTAATATATAAAGAATTTTAATCTTTGTTGCTTCATAAATGGTTATATCTAGTGGATATTTATTTATTTATTTATTATTTAAGTCCACATTTATAATATTAATTTGGCCCCCCCAATTAAGAAATCCTACCTCCGCCCCTGAGCATATTGATAGATAGAGCTACTAAATATGGTGAATTACACAAATCACCCATGTGGTATATTAAAAATACAAATAACACCCTTATATTTTTTAAAATTACACTAACATCCATTGTTTTAAGGCTCCTATGGTTAGGATAAAAATGTTAGAAATTGAACAATACAAGGAAATGAACAAGTGAATGGCCATTGTAATCTGAAATATAAAATATTTAATGAGTTTAAGATTACTCACCGAGATTTGAAGTTCTTGTAAACAAGGGGAGTTCACAATCAAACGAAGAACCACCAGTCTCTCTTTCATGTCCTCAAAACTCACTTGATACAATTCAATAACTTTTAAATGGTTATATGCAACTGGAAGTTTTCCTAGGTCGTTACCTATACTCAAATACTTGACAAAAACAATAACATAAGAAAGCACTTTGGCCACGAGTAAGCACTAGACTGTGTTTTCCATAGAACCTAAATAAATAAAAAACAAATTTAGTAAAGTCTTACCTTGGTGAAGTAAATATGTCCAATAAGTCTCTCAAGGCATGGTACACTGCCAAGAAACTTATCAAAGTTGCAACTTGAACTTTGTTCAAAATGCTCGGCAATATCATCAGTCATATACATAGCAACAGATATAGCAAGCAAAAGTGGGGTATTTTTGAGACATATGTCTTTAAATTCGCCTTCCAGACACAAGTGTTTGAGATTCGGAGCACAGATAGTAAGAGCTAAACTATCAAAGTACGATAACGTTAGACTCTCAAGAAGAGGGCAACTTGATATGAGACTTTCAACAACATCGGGGGCAATTAAAACTTGTTGAAGATTGAGGTATTTGAAACATAAGAATCCTTTAGAAGTCAGAGGAGGGTCCAATTCACATCGAATTAGCTCCAAACGAGTCAATCCTTTAAAAGTAAGATAAGTCTCTCAAGGTATGGTACACTGCCAAGAAACAAGTCAAGTGAGCTTTGCAAGTGTGTGCTAGACAAACTGAACTTGTGAATTGGTCCATCATGAAGAAACGTTAGCCCATTTACACCTCCATTTACTTGATAAACTACATGTTCTTACTACATCTCCTATCGGAAACTTTGTTAGGATGGTTTTATAATACTTCGAGGCAGATCACTAATCAAATCTTGCCCTATAACATTATCCATGTGCAGTTTTCAG
>NW_021024635.1:118189-153416 GCF_004153795.1 Camellia sinensis | reverse complement strand
TAAACAATTGAAAAATGACTAAATGGGTTAAATATGTCATTCATGAACTTAACCCACCATTTAACTGTGTGTTGGCGGATGATGATATTATCATCAATCCCATAATGCCATTTGAATATCCATGGAATTTTGTATTTGAATATAAAAATTAGTAATAAGGGAAATTGTCGTTGATGAGCAGTAAATGGATAAACAGTGGCAAAATAATTAATTATTTCACAGAGATCATCAGGGAGGATATCTGAAATAGCGCCATAATGAGTCCACCATCTCAGAAACCAGGTAGGTATTTCAGATTTGAATTTTTGATCAAATGAGATGAACCAGGAATGACTAAAAGTTTCATTTTGGTACAAGAAAATCTTGAACCAAGCATCAACATAATCATGATAATTATATGGAATAGAATGACCAGGTAGATCACGAAGCTGATTAGGATTTCCCCATTCAGCCATGGAAACAATGTTGTGAATATAAAGTGAATGGTATAGGACCTTATAGGCATAGGTGCGGTCCTGAATTGGCTTGATTAGGATGGAATGATGGTTGATTAAAATATCCTTGTAATAGGCTAGAGTTTTCTCTGGATGAGAAAGGGTGAAATGGCATCCAAGGTCTTTATAAAATTCAGCAATGTAATTGAGGGAACCTAAGAACCTTTGTAATTGAGTTTTATCAAGAATTTCATCAGGAAATTTGGATGCAAATTCAATGGATCGACTAATGGGTAGGATAGTATTATGATGAATATCATATCCTAAAAAGCGAACTTTAGTTTGAAATAATTTAATTTTAGGAGCAGAAATAACAAGACCATGACTTTTAATTGTGTAAAAGAATGCAGTTAAATGTTTCCAATGGTCACTAATGGATTTGGAAAAAATTAATATGTCATCAATGTAAACAATTTAAAAATGACTAAATGGGTTGAAAATGTCATTCATGATATTTTGAAATTCACTAGGAGCGTTTTTTAATCCAAATGGCATGACATTCCATTCATATTGGCCAAAGGGTGTATTAAATGCAGTTTTATATCTATCTTTTGGATGAATTTGAATTTGCCAAAAACCACTTTTTAAATCGAACTTACTAAAAATAACAGCTTGACTAAGTCGTTTAATTAAATCTTTTTTATTAGGAATAGGATACCGAATCCATTCCAAAACAGAATTTAATGGTTTGTAATTAATAACAAGCCGAGGGACACCACGTTCTAATTCAGCATTTTTATTAACATAAAAAGCAGGACAGGACCAAGGTGATTTACTTGGGCTAATTATGCGATTCCTTAATAATTCATTTATTTCTCTTTTGCACATTTCAAGTAATTCATGATTCATTTGAATCGGTCTAGATTTAGTAGGGATATGTTTTTCATTAAAATTTTTAATATATGGTAAGGTAACTACATGTTTTTTCCTATGCCAAAATGCAGTAGGCAAAGTAGAACAAACTGTTGATTCAATTTTTAATTTGTAATCATTGATTTGAAAAATAAGAATTGGGTCAGTCAATTGTTGGTCAATACGTTTATGATTTATTTCTTCTTTAAGAAATTTTAAATGTCTGGTTAAACGGTTAATTGTATGAGAAATAGAACAATCTTGTAATTGATTTAAGTGTAATAGTTCAGGAGGAGATAAAAATTTAAATGTAACAGGTTGTCCTAAAACATGTGTAGTGATGCCTGTACTGGATGTAGTAAAAGGATATAATAAATAGATAAATGGAGAGCCTAAAATGATTTTATCAGTCATATTGGTGACTAGGACACTAGATGTACTATGTCTAGAAGACTGACTGCAATTAAATTTAATATTAACGGATCCATCAGTATTTTGCTGGATATGTTTAATATCTTGGACACGTGGCTGTACTGCCCTCTCTATTCTTTACACGTGTACCCATCAATACTGCGAAACAACATTGGCTAAACTGCCAAATAGCATTGATACACACCATTGGTGGGTTTCTCTTCTCGCACTCCAATTGGACCACTTGGCAATTTCCACCGAGCTAGGCATAGACTGATCAATTCTAGCCTCAATTCCGGCTGACCTTCAAAGTCGCGCTCAATAACTAGCTTGGTTTGCCCAACTCCGTTCGTTCCCGCTGACCTTGCTCGGCCTTGGACCATCGCTTCACCTATCTTGGCTTAACCCGGTCTAACTTCCGGACCTTGGGCTAACTTAGTCGCATGATCTAGAACCTCGGCCAAATTACCTTTAGTTATGCCAACTCGATCGCATAATCTAACAGCAAGGCCCAAGTCATAACTAGCTCGGCCCGTTTACTTGGCGCAAACTCCCCACTCATTTACTATTGAAGAAATCAAGTTTGATAAAAGATTTGTATTCATGCCCATGATGTAAAAGCATCCACATCAGGTTCAATAAATTTTGAATTAAATTACAATTAAAATTTTACTTTTTCTATTTTATCTAATATTTTTTGTATATACACCTCCATAAAACTCTCTATTCTAAAATTCAATTTTTTAAACTATTCATTTTTTATGATCTGCTCGATTATGCAAATAATAAACCCAAACATCTACTAGAAGCTTCTAGGAAAATTTGTTGCATATTCCTCAACACAAAAAAAAATGGGGCACTCACTACAAAAAATAGCACTTTTGGCGACTAAATTTTTGGTCGCCAAAAGTCATGTTTTAGTTAGCAAAGGTTTTTATAGACTAAAAGTTTTCGTCACCATGTTTGTCGGTGACCAATTGTCGGGAAGGGTTTTTGGCGACTAAAAAAGTTTTAGTCACTAAAAGTAATAAATTGCCGACCATTTTTTGAGTCGCCAAAAGCCTTAAAGGAAAATTATTTACAACAGTTTCAGCGACTAAAATTTGTTGTCGCCAAAAGTTGAGAATTATTTTTTACAACTAAAATTGTAGTCACCAAATAATTTTTTTTATGTCATATTATTGCTTTTTAGCTACTAAATATTGTAGTCACCTAAAATTTGATTTTTTTTTTTGGTTATTAAACTTTTAGTCGCCGAAAGTTTGATTTGTTTTTGGCCACTAACTGCTCGCCAAAAATGACTTCTTGTTCAGGTTATTTTTGTTTAGCTATTAAATAATTTAGTCACCTAATGTTTGATTTGTTTTCAGCTACTAAACTTTTAGTAGCCTAAAGTCTAAATCATTCTTACCTACTAAACCTTTAGTCACCAAAACATTTTCGTAGTTTGTTTGCAATTTTGTAGCTACTAAACATTTTAATCGCCTAAAGTGTGATTTGTTTTTTTGGCTACTAAACTTTCGGTCGCCAAAAATATTTTTAAATTTTTTTTTAGCTACTAACTATTTAGTCGCTAAATTATATACTTCCTTTACGCCTACGAATTGTTTAGTTGCCAAAAACAAAAATTTATGCTTTCTCTCCAAATTTTAATTTGCTTACAGCCTGTATGTATTCCGTGCAACCTGTACTATATATATGAACAAAGCAATACATATATTATCAGTCATTCCACAATAGATCTGCATCCATTTCACTTCCACCCATCCAAAAATGTAAAATTGTGAATGTAAAATTTCATACAAACCATAATCCAACATGTATTATATAGTCCAAACTAAAATAATAATTCCATACAAAACATAACTGCAAAAGTTACAAAAATCAAGCGCTTTGTGTACAAAAATGTATAGTACCGTGACAGCCATACATTGGTTTGGGGGCAGTTTTGCATTTTCACCCCCGAAAGTCCTTTTTCAAATACGAGATGTTACCAAACAATGCAATGAAGCATCCTTACCAAATTTATTTTTCTTTTGTTTTTTGTTTCATTCCATCTTTGCAATTAAACTAGAGAGACCCATGACCAAGGACAATGGAAAAAGCGCAGAAAATGAAAACAAAATAATATAGAAAGACTTTTATTCTTATAGTTAATAGTGAAATATTTGAAATTCAAAAAACATTTATTACGAGTCTATAAACACATCAACAACAACAATTTTAATTTTATTCCCATCATCAAGATATTTGAGGCATCAACACAAACACTTCATTAGCACTTCACACGCGGGGACTATTTTCATACTTTGTATTCTAAGTCTTCCATTGTTTGATACTCTATTTTTTTATTGTTAAAAAGAAAAAGTATAGAGGCAAGATTGAATTTAGTGTTTATCAGTAACAACAATATATAAGGAGTGGGTGGCAGGAAAGGTGAAGAGAATGAGGAGGAGAGAGGAAGGGAGGTGGCAGATAGTGATGAGAGAAGTGGGTGGTTTAGGGTTAGGATTTTTTCCTTCTCATTTTGTCTTTTTGGAGAAAAAAGGAAGGTGGACGACTAAGAGACCTAGTGAGAGGGGCAACCTTTACTTTCTGCAGAAGTAGACTACTAGGAGAGCTAACCAAGAAGGACTTCAATCTAAAAGCAGCAAATAAGTGGTGTTAAATTTTGTTATATAACTTTCTAAGCACAATGGAGTGTCATTTATACCCTTAAATACTAATGAACATGGAAAACAGGAAAAAAAATAAATTTAATTGAAGAATGTGCCCTTAACCTTATTAGATTTTGATGGTACTAAAAGTTAATTTTATAAAAATTGAAAGTACAATAATTAAAAATTGATAATACAACAGCCATACAAAAAAATCCTCTAAGATCCCGACTTAAAAATTAGACTCCTCTTATCAATTTAATGCAGTGGTGGTTTTTATTTATTTTTATTTTAACAATATTACAGACCTATATTTTACAACTATAAATATATTTATAATGATGTGATAAGGGTGGTGAATCCCATATTAATATGCCTGTAACTAATTAAAAATTAACACATATCAAATTAAATCATTGTAAGTTAAATTATGGGAGATTAACGGGGTCTCAAACATTTTCTTTTTATTTTATTTAAATTCTCTGCAATGGGTACCCATAACAACAAAACTCCACATAATTTTCCATCACCACCACTCCAAAATGAGCAAATTTCACAAAACCACTAACTCTCAAATCTATAACCCATTAAAAAAACCAAACAAAAATATAGAAATTTCAATGAAACAAATTGATACCCACTTCATCAAATTGAACATATCAACCATACAAATCGAAATCAATAGAAATCATCAATTAGGACATTAAACAAAACATTCAAAGCTAGCCTATAAGTGAAGAGCATTCCAGCACAGAAGCATCCAATAGTTAAAAAGCTTAATTTAGAACCATTTCAAACCATGAGTCAATTCAGGTCAAGAAAACTCAGAAACAGATCCCAGGAACTATCTTTCTCTCAATTAAACACCAACCCACTTCACAGAGAGCTCTAATTCAGAGAAAAAATATAAAACAAAATAGAAATTAAGTTATAAGAGAGCTCTAAATTGGGAGCTTTGAATTGGGAATTTAAAGCAGAACAGAGAGAGGAGCAGCTATATATTTAATGTATTGTAGTAAGGTTTGATTCAAAGGAGGCAAATTCTAAATGAAGTTCTTATAGCAAATGAAATCATAGATGTCTTGCTCTTAATAAGTAACAAACTAATTTTAGAAGAATAACTGTCTATTATCTAGAAGAAGAAAAAAAAAACCCATAAAAGATTAAAAAAAAACTTGTCACCTTTTAAATTTTTTTTTTCAATTATCTGCCTAAATCTTGAATCTGGAACTAGAGTGAAATGGGAAAATCTTGATTCTGGTTAAAAAAACCTCAATAAATTACTTGTTCCTTCAATCATTTTATAGAAACCCATTTCAATCATTAGTTCATTAATTTCACATAAATCAAAATCCTACACCATAAAAAAGAAAACCCTAGAGATACAATAAAATAGGGAAATAGAGAAAGAAAGATAGAAAATAGAGACCGAGAGGGAGAGAGATAGAGAGAGGAAGAGAAAAACATCAATGTTAAAGAGATGCAATGCGAGCAGTTGCAAGGTGAACGGCGAGTGAGCAGCGGTGGCAGTGGTGACGTGCGACGCTGGAACATCAAAGGTAAGCAATGGTGAAAGATCGACGGTGAGTATGAGAGAGAGAGACAGAGAGGGGGGAGAGCAAGAGTCGTCTTGTTTTTGTCTAGGTTGGAGACTAATAAAACCAAATATGAAAAAAAAAACTAATAAAATATAATTGCCTCTATATTTGAAAACGTTCCCACCAAAAAATTTCATACCATTGCTGACTAATGTAAATTTAGTCACCTATTGTTGTACTTTAGGCGACTAAAAGTATTTTAGTCACCAAAAAGAAATATTCACTGACCAAATATTTTGTCACCAAAGATAAAAAAATAAAATTTATGCTTTTTATTTAGCGACTAAATTATTTTAGTAGGCAGAAATACTAATTGGCGACTAAAATCATTTTAGTCACCGAAAAAGAATATTTGTCAATCAAATTTTTTGTCGCCAAAGAGTAATAGAAAACATTATGCTAGCTATTTGGCAATTACACTACAGGAAAAATAGGTTTTAATGGCGTTCTTTTAACGACGTTTTTTTAAACATCACTTTTCTTAATTTTTAACGGCATTTTTATAAACGTCGCATATTGTTTAACTAAAACGACACTGTTTTATAATTGAAGGCATTTAAAACCGCCTCCAAATGCGGTAGGATCACGTGCTGATCCTTCTTTGTGAAACCCTTATTTTGAATCTGAGCCCTTTCTCTCTCTCAACCATTATATACGCACACATCTCTTTCTCTGTCTCTCAGCAATTATTGATAACTCTAGGAAGAGGCTTCGTCTCTCGAAAGATCAATCGGCTGTTCTTGAAGAGAGCTTCAAAGAACACAACACTCTCAATCCTGTAAGTATACATAACATTGAGTCTTACCTTGAAGCTCAGCTATGGAGATCGGGGTAGTTTGGTTATTTTACTAAGATCTCTGTGATTTCTCTCTCTCTCAACCCTTACACGCACACATTTCTCCATCGAAGCTCCATCTGCACCGATGATTTCGAAGATTCAGAGTGATTTCGAAGCGATTTCGAAGATTCAGATCGATTTCGAGATTCAGAGCGATTTCAAAGCTCCATCGCCACCACCTCTGCACCGGCGAGGTAGCGAGCTCCACCGTCTCTCTCTCTCTCTCTCTGTCTCTAGATCTCTATCTCTCTTTAGATTTCTGAAATCAATGTGTTAAGGCATTCTTACTTGATCCTCATTTGCAGAGATTCAGAGATGCAGTGATTCAGTGATTTCAGAGCGATTTTGATTTCGAAGCTCCATCCCCACCACCATCTGCACCGGTGATTTTGATTTCACTAAGGTAATTCTATGGTTTTTTTTTGGAAGTGATTATCAACCATCCTGGATTCCTCGCTCTCAGATTTGATTCGCCCAATTTCAAAGGTAATTCTATGATTTTTTTTTTTTTTGTTTGATCTTGCAAAAGCTGGACCTCTAGACCTTTATCAACGGAATATCGATCTTCATCAGTTTTTAAGGGTTTTCAATTATTACGTGGAAATTAATTTATTTCCTTATCATTTTGTTTGTAGGGTTTGCGATTGTTTTTTAATTTATACTATTCCTGTGATTTTTGTGTAAAAATTTAAGTTTTTTTGATAAATTTCTGCTTTATTATTATTTTTAATCTGTGTGTTGACATTGATTTTGTTTGAGAATGGGAACAAATTTCAGTTTTTTTGGACATACTAAAGTTATAAAAATTGGCTTTAAGAATTGTAAAAGACTTAAATATGAAACCCAATGCCTTTGTGCTATCGAACTTCTTTGGACTAGAGTTCTGAATTATTAAGGTCAGTTTGGTTGTGATTGTATGGTGGCCCAATGCAATGTGGCATCAAAGTGCTTGGACTTGAATTGTTAGTTTTATTAAACTATACATCTTATTGTTTATTGACAATTATGCATCATTCCCCATCATCATGCATAGGCCAGTAGGCCAGTACTGAGTGGCAGTGGAATTAAAACTGACTTGACAATGTACGAAAGAGAGACGTTGATGATTAATTGTGTGTTAACTTAGTTATTAAATTTTTGTTTCGATAGTTTGGATGTTGGGTTGAAGTTCTATCATGTATGTTTTACTAATTCTTGAGTTACTTGTTTTTGAGTCATTTTAGGTTGACGTTCACTTGTGAAGACCATGTCTCATCACCAAGTGGATGATGCTGAATACATGGCAGATAAATATGAAATGGAAGATGTGGATGATGATATGGACGAGGAGTTTCGTGGAAGAGAGATGGGTGGCTCAGACTCTGATGTGGATGAATATGACTACTTGGTTTGTGATATAAACTTTATAAAGTTTGAACCATAGTTTGTTGTCATGATATGCTATCTAACTGCAAGTCTTACCACTTTTCTTTGTTTATTTCTCTCCTATTGGCATGTTTTTTCTCTCTTTTTTTCAAGTAACTTTTAGATGTTTTTTCCCATCAAGCTCAGGATATATGAAATACTAACTGTTTGGTACCTATTTAGAATAATAAAATGGCATATACTTCTGCTGCTCAAGCTAGGAGAGGTAAAGATATCCAAAGAATTCCTTGGGCGACAGTACTATTTTAATTACATTTTACTATAAGACATGCTGTGTGTTTTCACTCATTTTAATTGCATTTGTATTGGCAATCTTCTACTATTTTAATTAGCTAGAAAAATGCTGATAAGTTTTACATGCATTACAGTAGCTAATATTTCCTGCTTTTAATCCTTTAGGACTTTTAAGTATAAGCAAATCTCTCAATAGTTCTGTATGTTCATCATATTACTTTGACTTGATTTAGTTTGATGCATGGAAGTTAATGCGCATTTAGATGGGCATTGCTGCACATTATTTCCATTGAAGCTCATTACAATTCATTTGTGAATGCATTGTCATTGTACGAAGTTTTGTTAATCTACTCGCTTTGGCATCATGGGCATTTCATTGAAAGTTTGCATCTGATATTTACTGAAACCGGCCAATATAATTTATAAATAGATGAGTTTCTTATTGGAAAAATAAAACTCAATCTTCCACCTTATCAATGTTCTTTAACTTGTTGGATTTGAATTATGTATCTTCTCTCTGTGTTTTAGATGTTTTGCACTAGGTTTGCTTTGATCTAAATCCTCTTGAATTGGTGTAGTAGTATGGATCTGGATTCACACACACATTCAGATACACAAAACATGGAGTTAGGTTTTTTGTACTGTGGTTGGTTGATCTGAGATGTATGTATCTGAGATGTACAAATCATTATGCGTGTGTACAAATATATATTTTTTTTCATTCACTTTCTAGATAAAGGTGAAAAGCTATACCACACTAAAATTATTTGGGAGGGTGAAAGGAACTTGAGAAAGTAGAGCACTTGGGATTGCTTAACATAAAGGGAAACATATTATTAGCAGCCTCTCGTAACCAATGGAGACTGGATCTATATAATTATGGATACCGGTCTTTTTATTTTTAAAGAATCTATATAAGATGTTGTACAAATATTTCTTGTTTAAATTATTGATTGAGATGTCAATTTCTTTAAATCATCTTCAAATCTAACTAAGGCAGGTCAAAATTTTCTTCAACGTTCTTTTTAAATTTCATCAAAACACTGGTAGTCTAATATAAGATGTACATATATTTGCTGGTAGTCTAATATAAGATGTACATATATTTGGTGCTTAAAAACTGAAGATAATTGGCCTATTGGCTCACAAAAAAATAAAGCTTTTGCACAAAAAAAATACAGTTTGTGACAGAAATTTAATCTACCAAATAGCTGCCATTTTATGTATAGTTTATCCTTTATAGATTTTATGAGTATACTATTAAGCTTAAACTTTATTGTTGTTTGAAGTACTATATAAACCCTCATTTTTTCATTAATAAACTTAACTTTTTTTTTCTTTTATGTGAAAACTCATGCAAAACCAACTTATTAGAACTTTCAACTCAAGAACATAGTTGTCTATCATTGTTCTAAACTTAGTCAACACATTTTTGTATATGGCCAACACATACATTATTGTCCCAACAGCAGACGACTACTCCATAAGCCTTGGAGCTGCTGCAACCGTTTGCGGTGTTGTGATTGGGGCAATGGCAGTTGCACATGTGTTTTCTTCAATATACTTCAGTGTGTGGTCAAATATATCGTACTTCAGACCTCTTGTATTTAGCAGTATTGTTCTTCTTGTGGGGAACACCTTATATGCCTTGGCTTATGATCTTGACTCCATATATGTTCTTCTAATCGGCCGCCTATGTTGTGGGTAGGTGATCATATTCTCATTCTCATTCTCCTTCCTTCATTTGTTAAAATATTTGAAAGTTTGTGTATTATTTTACTTAACAAGTCTGCTTAAATCCTATTATAGACCATTTTGCATTCTTCTTTTTTTTTTTTCCTGGAAATTTTTGTATGCTCAAACTCATTGCACAATATCTTACAATGCTTTCGCCACAATAACTAGACTAACTTAGTCAACTGATTAGTAAAAAATTTAATTTATATTTAGTTACAAATGTTGCCTTAGCATAATTTGAGATCTGAAGAAAAATTCAATACATTTTCATATTTTGTTGTGTTCAATAAATTTTTGAAAGATTTTTGCAGAGATATCGTACTTCTTAAGTGAATCTAAAAACTAAAAAAATTTGATTAAAATGTTAAAAAAATTCACTGAAAACAAAAACATACAGATTGAAAACTCAAAAAATTATTTTTGAAAACTTAAAACCAAACAGAGTGAATATATTCTCTGGGTAAGATAGCATCAAGCTAATATGTTTAGCTCATACCTCATCGGATTAAGTCCTGACTCATTGGAATTTTTGCATTTTATAATGATATATTTTATATGGAAATATTATTCGTGTTCATTTGTTTACATAACAAATCAACAATGCTATGTTTATCAATCTTGCACGTTGGGTTCTGCCAGAGCTATTAACAGGCGTTATATCAGCTATTGTGAACCTCTTAAAATGCGAATGCAGGCTTCTGCAGGTTTTGTTAGTGCCAGTGCCCTTGGAATGGCATGTGGTCCTGCTCTCACTTTCTTACTCCAAACGCAATTTAAGCTCTTCAATATTACATTTAATGAAAACACTTTGCCCGGATGGGTTATGGCTCTGGCATGGCTCATCTACTTACTGTGGTTGTGGATTTCATTCAAAGAGCCATCTTCTTATGAGGCTGAAGATAGTGTTGCATCACAGGACGCGAAAACTGGTATGGTAATTGGATTGGTCATTTTGGACCCTACACACTGCATTGCGGTGTGTCTATTAATATTTTTGATGATTCAGCTTGTGTTATGCTGTTTTCAAACTTTGAGAGCATCTTTATCATATGCATTACTCAGTTGAATTGAGGTGCATCTTAAGGCAGGGCATATTTGAGAGCATTTTTATTTAATGGAAAAAGAACAATGATGTCAAGCCTTATACTGCAAATTTAACTATTTTGAAATTTCAGTTTGATGTAAAAGCTCCTAGCTCTCATTCTTTATTTTGAGTATAATTGTATGCATTGTTGTTTGTCCTTCTATAACATGAACATATATAATTTTATTTTACCGTTCTCTGTTCTTATTTTGGCCTTTTTCATATCAAAGCTATCCCACTTATAGATTGTGTTCAAATTTTTTCGGACTTCATATATGTTAAAAGTTTTATATCTCAAAATTCAGCAGGTTGACCTAACAGTAGTTTCCAGATGTTGAGAATGAGGGTGCTTCCAGATGTTGTGTTGAGCACTAGTCCTGTTCAATACGTAAGTGTGTTATTTTTTCACGTTAATATAATTAATAGGATGGTTAAAGTGATAGTCCATTAAATTACCATTATAGTTTGTTGCTTTTAATCTTATTCCAATCACAATTGGAAATTGACTTGGCATGTTGGAAATTGCAGTTCCCTTGTTCGGCTCGAATTGCTCCCACAATGTCAATATCATAGGTTTAATGCTGCAAGTAAGATTTGTTAGAGTTTGAATAGAATACTGTAATGATTTGTGAATGAGTTGGTTTGGGGCTTACTCTTTATCTATGATAACAGCCTCTTGCAAGAAAGACTCAGTGCGAGCATTATCGTGGACACTTTTAACTTTGATTTTGCGAGTTGGTGCAACTTGTAGGACCGCAAATAACACATCTGCAAGTAATAACAGTACAGTATGAATTGGTATACCTATGTGTCACATTGTGTATTAAGTAGATGGACAAATCTTACTTATGTCTTGTGGCGGCTGATCGTAGCGTTGAAGATCAGTCAACTGAACAAAGTCAGGTGCGAAGTTGTGGATAGTTAGCTGGTCATCACTTATTTCTTCAATGCATGTGCGCCCAGATATGGTCCTCTAATATTCGTCGATGACAAGACGATGTTCAACTGGAATGGACTTTACAATCGCATTTGAAATTGAATAGGCAATAAACAGTTGCAAAGTGTTCTCCAAAATTTAAATGTCGTCACCAAAAATTGATGCTTGTATTTTGAGATGTAAAACTGCTGAATTTTGAGATATAAAACTTTTAACATATATGAAGTTCAAAATTCAGCAAGTTGAAACAATACAGACTTCAAATCTCACATATTAGTGTGCTTTCTATTCCTTTATAATTTTTTTTGTACAAATTACACTTCTTGACCATTTTGATTTTAATTGATGTATTTAAAGTCTGAATTGTTTCTATTCTTAGGTATGCAATGCATTGTTTCTTATTTTTAATTTTGTTTTCAAGCTTAGTTTATTTATTATTTTAATAAACATTAATTATTAGTTCTTAATAATTGTTTGACTGGTATTTTTTTTGTTCAACCATATAAAATTAGCACAATTTAAAAATTAAAAAAAAAGGCTATGGCGGCATTTAAAAAACGTCACTATATCCCACCCCAATGGCTAGATTTTTAAAATTTATAAATGTCTATGACGGTGTTTTCAAAAACGTCACTAAATGTCATAGTGACGTCCTAGTGCAGTTAGGGTAGGACATTTGGCGGCGTTTTTAAAAACCCCGCCTATACTAATATAACGACGTTTTTTAAAACGCCACAAAGTTATAACGATGGCCGCGTCATCGACGTTTAGTACTAAACGCCACAAAAAGAATTAATGACGTTTTTAGTACTTTTAGCGGCGTTTTTTAAATGCCGCTAAAAGTGGATTTTCCAGTAGTGTTAAATTCATTTTAGTAGGCAAAAGTTGATATACCATGACTGAAACAAACTTTAGTAGCCTAAAACATGAACTAATGCCGACCAAAAAAACTTTTGGTCACCTATTGTGGCATATTTAGCGACTAAATTATTTTATAGTCGCCAATAAATAATATACCGCGACTAAAAAAATTTAGTAGCTAAAACTTTAGACAATGCCAATTAATTTAAATTTTAGTCGTCAATTTTGATCGTCAAAAGTATAAATTGTTGTAATGAGTCATCCGACAGGATGTTTGTATCGGATGACCAGTAATAAATGATAAAATATTATATCTTATATTCCAAAAAAAAATGAGTGTAGTAGTCAATTGTTCGGCTAGATATCTAGTCAGATGACCAGCATCTTTCCTTAATAATATAACTCAACTATTACAACAAGCCTGGTGTGGATGCTCTACGGAATAAAATGGTCCAATAGAACAACGAAAACCAACCTAGCCAAAATGTACATGATTGGGTTGCACTTAGGCACATCATATGGGCCATGGTCTATGGGCTCAAAAGTGGGTCAGTATATAAAGGCCTATCCTATATATTTCATACTGCTAGTTGGGCTCCAAGCTCATATGGGCTCAAAAGTGGGTCAGTATATTAAGAACTATTCTATCCATTTCATACGACTAGTTGGGCTCCAAGCTATCCCTGAAATTAGTGGGCCTCCGTCTTTATAGTGGGAAGAAATGGGGAAACAAGGCCTTGTAGTAAGAGCCATCCTTAAGGAATCAAATTATATATTTGTTTAGTTATGTGTTTATTAATTAAATTTTGAAATAGAAAGGTCTGATAAGTAACATAGAATGAGTTAGCTATATTTTATGATCTTTACTTTTTGGGTAATTACAAATACATCTCTGAAATTTACTTAAAATACGAATTATTTTATGTGATTTGAAAAATTATAAATATTCTATTGTTAGAAATTTTTTATTTAACAAAATTAACTAAAAAAATAAAATTTCTTACATATCTATTATACAATAATAAAATTACTTAAATTATTAATTAAAATATATTTCGGATATCAATAAATGATCTTTACTTTTTGGGTAATTACAAATACATATCTGAAGTTTACTTAAAATACGAATTATTTTATGTGATTTGAAAAATTATAAATATTCCATTGTTAGAAATTTTTTATTTAACAAAATTAACTAAAAAAATAAAATTTCTTACATATCTATTATACAATAATAAAATTACTTAAATTATTAATTAAAATATATTTCGGATATCAATAAAAACTATTAATTGACATAATAATTTATTAATAAAAATAGTCATTTAGTATAAAATTAAAATTTTAAAAAAAGGAAATATAATTTTTAAAACTATAAAAAATCATTTATACTTTAAATAAATCTCAAAAATATATATTTATAATTTATCCTTACTTTTTAAAATTTGAAAAGGAAGGATACCTTGATTAGGAGCGAAGGGCAATGATGAAATGGTTAACGCGTGCTTATTATTTGATAGTTGCCATGTACATGCGAATCTCACTAATCCACCCATCAAACCCAATCTGAGATTTGTTTTCTGACTACACCAAGTTTCTTATCTTACTTACTTCTTGGTATAACAAATTCATTATTATGGTTCTCGTCTCGACCATATATTATTTTTATAATTTTTTTTATATATTTTTGTTAATGTAGTTTTGCTTGCAAGATATTCGGTGGTAGACACCTTAATTATAATAATAAATAAATAAAAAAACTCTAAATATACAAAATTTAATCACAAAATTAGACATAATTTCTTAAATGAGAATAAATTTTTATAAGCATACAAGTATTCTTTAATATAAAAATATTATATCTAATTCTATAATAAAATATTGTGTACATAAAACAAATAAATTTTTGCTCACACATCATATGCATTTTAAAACCAACCAGCCTCCTCCACCCATTTTTAATACTTTAGGATCCCATAAGTATTGCCAGTTAGTAGTCACCAACTGTATAATAATAATATAGCTTGTTTAAAAGTCTAAGCACTTGAAAACAATAAGAACCAATGGACTTGCATATATACAAAGGTGGTATTTCCTAGGCAAAACTCCATTTTGTCATGAACCAATAAACTTATATATGTAATAGAGATCAAAATCTCTAATTAACTTTCTTTCAAGGTCATTGCAAGAACATACAATGATTATTAGTCACCACCAATTTAATTTAATATTTTTTTTTTAAAAAAAAAGACAAAAGGACTGCACTTAGAGCAGTTGAGCTAGACCACCAAATGAAAACTATGTAACCATGTGACAACATATAAAAACAAGATTAATATATACAAGACAGTGATATATGGGCCAGCTTGGTTTAGCTAATTCCATACAAAAACAAAGTTACAAAAAGAGATGCTTCGGATTCAACCACTACATTGGAGAGCTTTGTAGATCACTACGAAACATGGAAGGATAGCCCTCGGATTAAAAACATATAGCTCCTCGAGATTTGAGTAAATCCCAGCGTAACCGGCTACAGAATCATACGAGCCAGCCGATACACTTTCCTCCTCCTCCGCCCCATCATCCGCCATACGCCTCACCCTTCCCGCAATCACACGGCACACCAGCATTGCCCTGCGACCATCCCCACCGTTGATGCAATCGTGGGCCCTACCACTACTTGCCGTTGTGCGTACCCCTTTACCGTCTGATGCTTTTCCTGAGAATCCATGCTTGATAACCGTACACACTCCGCAACCTGGCGTTAAGCCGCACAGGCTCGATGAGCCGCGCGCGCCGAGAGTGCACGACAGAGTCGTGGAGTGGAAGCGTAGCAGCTCGTTTCCATCGGCGGCGCACCTGGGGTTTTTCTTGGTGTTGGCGTTCACACGGATCTTCACCGCATCTCGACAGTCTTCAAACCGTTGGATGGTGCGTCGGGTGTTGTGGACTTTTAATATCCGTTCGATCTTGCAGACTGGGTTGTCTTTCTTGAGCCAACTTGACTTGAATATTATTTCCACTATGTTCCGACCCGAATCTTCCGGACCTAGCTCCGACACTGTTTGCCAGCAACAAATTGTGATTATGAAATTTTCCCTATGGAAGTAAATGACAAATTTATCCAGAATCCCAAATGATTTTTTGATTATCTTGAAATGTTTTTTCATATCACTTATTATTTCACACTCGTCAAGTTATCACTTACTTTTTTAACAAAAAAAAATATTAAATTTTATAATTTTAATCAATCAATATTAAATTAAGATATTATGTTAATTTATACGTAAATCATTGCATAATTTTTCTAAATGAAACAAATTATCTTTAGTCCATATAGTGTGGGAAAGAAATATGGCCCACTGGCCGGGACCAGGGTTGTTGAACCGCGTAGTCTTGGGAAAACTTGGGATGGATTTTATTACGGTTTCTGTTCACGTCTATGGAATTATTATGAATTTTATTTTAATAATTTAAATTATTTAACATATAAAATTTGTTGAATATTTCATTTTTTAAAAAAATAAAAATTTACTTTGATCGAAAAAACACTTTTGCACGTTGGAAATTTCTTTAGCAGCGTTTTGCTCAATCTGTCGGTGGGGTCAAGGATGATTCCACGATTACCGTTGGATGATTTTATGATATGACCGGTGGGATTATATAAACACAGTGGAGGTGGAGGCTACTTTTCTTCCTCTATTATGACACAGCTGGAAATAAGCCCTAGGTAGGTCCAATTGGCAAATGAATTTTTGGTTTTTCAATCACAATCATAGAAAATATTAATAATTAAAATTTAATAAAATTTGATAATGATGTATACTTTTGTATAAAAAATTTATTTTTTTATATATATTTTTTGCCTAGTTGTTTTGTGTGTTTGTAAATTTATTGATGATTTTTTATTTTCAAATTATTTGCTTATTTTGAGTTGCCTTAATGTGTGTTTTATTATTGTATCATATGTAGAAATTTTGACATATGTAATTTTTAAAACATAATTCATTGGTCGAAATGCATTGAGATAACAATTGAGAAATTTGAAAATAGAAAGAAAAAAAATGCCCCAAAAATGAAATGAAAGGTAGTGTATATTATGATCTCGAGACAAGTTAGGTAATTTAGATTTGTTGGAGACATAAAAAGTTAAAAAGCCACGATGGCTACTTTTACAATAATTTTACGGACAATATCTAAAGTTAAATCATTGGTCAAGGTAACCTTTGTTTGAATTATGTTCATTTTAACCTTCATTTAACATTGACATATACTTTTTTGAACACATGACTTTGTACAAAACGATATATGGTCTAAATAAATTAAAAAAATGTTTGCCAAATGAAATAGTTAAAAGTTTTTAAGATTATTGCATCTAGTGGAATAATGGTAGGTCCTGATTTTCGAAATTAAAGGTAGAAAAGGCATAATTTGAACTGATAGCATATGAGTAAACATTTGCTGATATCAGCAAAATTTAACCTGGAATTTAAATGCGTGTGCATGTATTAAAGAAAGAGAATTGAAAATTAATGAAACAAAATAAAAAATAATTGTAAAAATATGAAACTATAACGCTGTATTTGGTTGGAATTTGAGAATGAATTTGAAAAGAAAAAAGAAAAATATGTCAAATTAGGTGAACTGTAAATATATTTTATTTATATTTTACTTAATTTTTTTTTTCTCATTTCAAATCACTTCCGGAAGTGATTATGTACTCAAATGCAAGTAAAAATTGTTGTAACCTTATTTGTACTGAACACCATTTACATTTTCATATTTTTTTCACTTTTTCTAACTGATTTGTAATTTTTCTAAAATATATAAGTAAGCATTCGTTTGGGATGTGATTGACTCTTTGGCTATTTTAGCCTAGGGCTAAAAAGCCTTATTTGGATAGGTTTTTTTGATTTTTTTGACTTTTGTGAGAGCAAAAATAAAATGATTATGATTTTGATATGATATGATATTTTGGCCTAGTTTGGGAAGACTAAATAAGTGCACTTTTTGACTTTTTTTGTATTATGTGTAGAAAAAGTAGAGAGGAGATGTTGATTGATGTGACCCAAAAAAGATAAAAAGATGAAATAAGTGCACTTTTTTGAGAGTAGCCAAACTAGGCCTTAATCTTATTAAACTAAAAAGTCTATTTTGTCCTTTTGTGATTATTTTAATCAAAACCTTATATGCCAAACAAATAATAAAAAATAGATGTTAAACTTAAAAGATACACATGAATTATAAATAAGAAAGAAAGAGACTAGACAAAATACCAGCATGCCTAACTGCTTGATGAATCTCTAAGCTTTCCATGGTGGGGAAGACCTCTCCACACTCTGAGCAAGCACATAGTGTAGCCCTCGGAGATGTGTACCTTTTTTCAGTATATAATTTTAAATAAATGCATTGCTCTTCTTGTACAATTAATATAAACCATTCAACCAAAAACCAAAATAATAATAATAAAAAAAAAAAAATTGGAACAAGTACTCAAAATATATACTAATTTATTTAGGACCAAAATAAACCTGGTCAACATATTTTATTTTGGAAAAATTACAAATCAACAAGAAAAGTGTATCTAATTGCAAAAATAAGAAAATGCTAGTAAAGTTTGGGTTCTAGTGCAAATAAAACCACAATCTTGCCGTATTTTTGCATCGAAATTGTTATTTATACAAAATGTATCACTAGATTGATGTGAGGTGTTTTTTTGGATTAAAATACATAAAATTGTAAAACATGCTAAAATAATTAATAAGATAAAATTTCACATTAAATTCATAATCATTTTACTTTTTCTCTCACAAACATCACATCCAACTATAAAAAAATCAAACTATTTTTCTAAACACAAAAATTTTAACCTATCAAAATAGTCAAAAAAAAAAAATAATAATAAATAAATAAATTAAATTAAAGTAGCCTCCTAAAATAATAGTTTTCCAAACACCCAATCGTTTTGAAAAAATTGAAAAAAAGAAAAAATACCTGCTGGGGTCAACGATGGTGCGACATTCATAGCACCCAGAAAGCTTCCTCAGCTGCATGCCTTTGGAAGAAGAAGAAGTGTGAGTCACACCGCTAGCGTTGGATCTTGCAGAGCTCGACAAAGACCGATTGGAAGTCGAGCCATTAACAGCTTTGCGACTGAGCAGCCTGGTTTCCTGACCCAGCGAGCTACTTTCAGGCGAGTTATCGGCTCTGTGAACCACCCTGCTTGTGTTGCCATGAACCACGTCCCTGAAGCTACATATCGAACTACAAGACCCCAACTTCGCATACCCAGCAGAGGTCTTTGATGGGTCGTGAACTTTTGATTGTTCCATCTGCTTGCAGCTCAGCAAGTTCTTGATTTGGTCCCATGAGGATGGTCGATTCTTATGATGCTTTCGCTTTGGCTTGGAGGTTTGTTTTTTGGGCTTTGAGGAGTTTGGAACGAAAGTGAGGAGTGCCATGAAAAGCAGAGCAAGAAAACAGGAGAGAATTGCTGCAGTGGAAGCTCTCTTGTTCATGGATGAGAGAGAGAGAGAAGCTTTTAAAACTTTGAGAGAGCTTTTTTTTTTGTTTTTTTTTCCTTTTTCTTTATTGAAGAGAGGGATGATGAGAGATCCAAGACGAGGAATGAGGAGAAGGCAAAGCTGGGTGATGGTGGTGGGTCTTTGCTCCTTTTTCTTCTTTTGTTTATTATCCCTTAATTCTCTCTTTTTTTTCTTTTTATTTGTTTTTATTTAACTTAACACTAACCCACAAAAGAAATGTCACATATCAAGGACAAAGAATTGACAGACCACACGCTGTATTTTTTGAATTTTTCTGTGTATTGATTTTTGATTTCTTACTTTACAAATTCATAAATTCTACTCATAATTTTTAATATGTGGTTTGGGTTTTATTTTTTGAATTAAGTGTGTTTTCAGACTACTTGTTATTTTTTTGTCATAATTTTATATTATCACTTATGTAATATTTATGATTTTTTCATTATTTAAACATAACTATTAAAAAATAATAAAATCAAATAATAAATAGACAGACAGTTAATGAAAAGATTATTAGATAATCTGATGCTTTGAAAAATGAAACTTCACAATTTTATAGGACATTTTTTACTACATGATTGGCTAAAACATCATGTGAACAATAGTACATCATACTTCTACTTAATGATATAAAATGGTTCAAAAAAATAAAAAATAAAAAGAAATAATATATTATCAATTCTTTATAAACAAATCATATAATAGAATACAAATACTATATGCAAGTGCGACACGATGTGAGGCTTTGTCTCGTCGTGTGATTTATTTCTGGATAAATAACATTTTTATAGCTTAAAACAAAGGATGTGTTTGTCTTTATGTGTAATTATTAAGGTTGAGTAGCTTCATAATATCTCTACTTGATATTTGTTTTGACTTTTTGTGCTCGACTTGGTCAAGTGAAAGTTAATCAAGTGGAATTGGGAGGATCTGGGGTGATGTTTGGATCCACTGGTTTTATTGGATCATGTGGGAGTGTTTGGGCGGCCGATTTGGCTCGTATACACGAGTAACATGCATGGTTGATTGCATGTATGATGATGATGCTGTTTTTTACAATGTTGGAGTTATTCTCTTGTTTCTTTGCTCTTCTTTTCTTTCTCTGAAGAAGGATCAACTGGGAAAAGCTTATTCGCCCAAAAAGACTGGGAAAAGCTGAAACTACTAAGGCACTCCACTACACACTGTTTCATATTAGTTGATTTGGGATATGGGTTAGTTTTTTGCATTTTGACTATGTTACTCTTAAGTTAAAAAGTCTCGTTTATAATAAATTTTTTAATTTTTTTAATTTTTGTAAAAGAAAAATAAAATAATTATGTATTGAATGTGACATTTTATTTTATTTGGCTAAAATAACTTATTTTAGTCTACATGACTATTTTAGCTCCAACCTTTATCTCAAACAGGGCCATAGATCGATTCTATGTAATTAAGAGTATTTCATAACGGAGTTCCTTTTTTTCCTTTTTCTTTTTTTGTAGGAAGAGAAATTGAGTTGCATTATATAAAATTAAAATGAAGAATACATAGTCTTGGGACAGCTAATTCCTCTGACATCATCATACAATTGAACTGCAATACATTGAGGAAAGTTGTGAAAAATATGCAATCCATCAATTGAATTCTGATGTCAGCACATCAGAGTTCTTTACTTTCTAGTCTTTCTTGGTAAAAATTTTCAATTGCACAATTTGAATTAAAAAATAGTGGAATATGTGTTTGGCATAACTTATTACATTTAACTTGTATAATTTAAGCAGTTTATCTTTATTTTATTATTTTTATTTTAAAAAAGCTTTTTTTTTTTTCGAAAAGACTCGGGGTCTATTTTCAGCTTAACTTTTTAAACTTTTGGAAATTGGACAAAAAATCCCTCAATGTTTTCATAATTACAAGCATACCTGTTAAAAAAAATAGATAAATATTTATAATAAATATATATATATATATATATGTGTTTTAATTTTACATTTCAAAAAACTGTTATTTGACTAGTAATTTTAACTTTTTCACATGTTTTTCAAAAACACTGCACCAAATATTTATAAAACTTATTTAAAGTATTTTAATTTAATATTTATTATCTTAAAAATTAATTTTAAAATTTTTGCCAAACAGGTGTGAATCATATTTATCAATTTTGGGGCGTGGGAAGCAGAGGGTAATTTAGGGCCTGAAAACAGGGTTAGTGCGAATCCACAGATTCCAAGAGGTACCTAAAGAAAAAAGTGCAACAGCCAAACAGTCATAATCTCTTTCATATACAACACAACCCCAATAAAGGAATTGACTGATGGCAACTACTAGGCCCATTTGCGTTATCCCTAGCATTGCTCCTATCCATTTATGTGGACAATAACTAACCAACCCCAGCATTGTGCACCCTACTTTTCTACAAACACCCCCAATTTAGGAAAATTGGTTTTTGTTCTGTCAATGGCACTAAACATCATTACTCATGGCATAGGATTGTTTGTCCCTAAAATGATTTATGTCCCCTTATTTCTTATTTTATGCCTCATGTTGGTACTAAATTATGTAATTTAGCCTGTGGATAGAAGTGATAATGTGGGCAAGGAGACGTGCTAATGGTTCAAAATGCTTTGAGGTAAAGTGGGCATGTGTCTTGAAGTGAGACTGCATCTGGAGCACGTGAATAGACAAAGGAAGGCATGTAAAGAAGGGGCAATTACAAGCACTTGAATTAGATGGACAGTTGAGTCAAACAAGGCCCAAGGGAGAGGGAGTGCATTTGCAGAAATCATAAAGGCACGTGTGGTTGCAGAGTTCGTAACCAAGTGGAGGTTCAAAAGCTAGGAGATCCAAAGATGAATCATAATCAAACACATTCACAACACTTGTGAAATTAGGATGCTTAGGAGTAGTTCTTTTGTAATTTAGTGTAGCATTTAGTTCTTTTTTCTTATTCTTGTTCTCATGCTTGTAACAAGTAACGATTTCGGTTATATAATTTCAATTTTAGTTTGTTTGTTTCAATTGATTGACTTCAAAGAAGTCTTTTAATCTGTTACGTTATGTTTGGTTGAAAGATTTGAAAAAAGATTTAAAAGAAAAATGTAAAAAGTGTGTGAAACTAGGTGAAATATAAATATATTTTATGTACATTTCACTTACTTTTTCCATTTTCCCTTCCAAATTCCTTCTCAAATCCCCCAACCAAATACAGCGTTCAAGTATAAAACTCAACAACAGTTGCTTAATCTTTCATTTTGTTTTTGTGAAATTTTAGGTTATTTGTCGATTGGCATATGTCGATCAATCCCAAACCAAAATTTTACTAACACCTAATAATTATGCAATCTGATTTTTAATTTAAATAATAAAATGGAATCATACAATCAAAATTAATGAGAGAAAAAGCATGCAGATTTTTTTATTACAAAGAATCTCAGCCTATTGTCCATCTCAAATGTTGCCTCTTTCTTACCAATTTCCCAGCACTTAGCAGTAGGGCTGCAAACGAATCAAATCGAGTCGAGTCGAGTCGAGCCGAGCTGAGCCTTGTTGAGCTCGAGCTTGGCTCGGCTAGATAATTTTTTTTTAATATTATTTATATTATTTAATATATAAATAATATATTTATTATATAATTTAAATAAAAATAAACAAGCCGAGTTTAATGAGCCGAGCTTATGAGAGCTCGAGCTCGGCTCATTTACTAAACGAACTGAGGAGCAGAGCTGAGCCAAGTTTGCTTATGAACAGCTCGGTTCATTCGTAGACCTACTTAGCAGCATGTGAAATAGTAATGCACTGTACACATGTTCGTAGGAATGGTTATTAACATTGTAATGGGACCTTTCAGTCTATAAGAAAACTTTTAGGACTAAACAGTGCATAAGTTATTAATTTGAGATTTATTGGTACATCCCCTTGAAATTTTATATTTAAATATTTTTAAAATTTTAATTAAAGTGATCAATGCTACATATATTACAATAAAAGTTACGATAGAGGCAATTATAGAGTAATCTCAGCCTCGATTCCTGAATCAATAGAATTGAAATATTCAGCTCGTTACTAATTTTTTTTCTAATTCCGACCAAAATCGAGCTGATTACATTTACAAGATACACGTATTTATTTATATCTACAAAACAAGAGCATCTTAATCAGAGAGAGTAGTTAGAAGTCAGATGTTGGGCTTGGTTTGGCCAACCATTCTCTAAACAAATATGGAGCAAACGGTGTTCCCTTGTCGTCTGTATATTTGGGAATCAAATTAACTACTCTAGATCTCATATATCCACCACAGGATCATTGCTAAAATAACTAGCAAACGATTCCACTAAAACACAATATATTAATAAGAAAAATATTATATATTGTTATGCTGTTCATGCGTAAACCTAACCACTATACAAATATTTCTTCCCTGAGCCTTTTGATTAACTTTATAAATTCATTCTATTATATAAAATGTGAATGTTATCAAACATTTTATTTTTTCATAAATGTTTTCCACATTTAATTACTATAATCTTTTTCTCATTCATCAAACTATCTGGTGAATGCTAATCAAGCAATACATAGTCAATGTTGATTCATAATAAATGGACAAATCATGAATACTTTAGCAAGTATTGACTTTACAATTAAGACAAGTATTATGTAAAGACGTTAAACCTATTCATTATATAACAATATTACCGGCATTAATTAAAACGTGGCTAAAAGTATCAAATACTATCAATTTATGAAAGTTATGTGCCCATATATCATCATGTGATATGGGATTCATTAAATTTTTGTGGGTGAGAAGTATTTTATGTAGTGATTTAAAAGTAGTGTTTTTCTCATATTTATGTGCCCATATAAGGACTTACTTTTTTTTTTAAGAAAGCCACATCAACATGTATTTTCTTAATTACATATAGAGTTCTATACAAAGTCAAACCTAATTTAAATTATACTAACTTTACTTATTTTATATGGACTCTTGAGAGGGTAATTTGTAAATAAATTGGGCCGAACTAGGAAGAGTCTTCTTTGAGAGTTGGACCGTGTAATGGGCCGAGATAAGGGATGGTGTAGCTCGGTCTTAGGCCAAAAAGACATCTCATATTTTGAGTTTGGGCCGAACTATGGACCAAGGTATCGGTAGAAAGAGGACCGAGCTAAACAATAGCTCTACAAGGCGTCATCTCGAAGTCAAGACTGATAGTAGTGCTTAAAGTATCACAGAGCCGAAGTAACTTGACTGACCGCTATGTTAGCCGAGGTAGAGATGTCAGCCAAAATAAGTGGGCCTGGTGGTTAGCCGAGGCATTGGTGAGAAAGGATGTCGGGCTTAGTATAGCTCGGCCGGTCTTGGTATAACTCGGCCGGGCGCCATCTACATCATTACTTAAGCGTGTGACCGAGGTAACTTAGCTCGGTGTGGTTGCAACAGCTTATTAAAAGGAGGTAGCATCAATGACGAGGGCCGAGCTGTGTATAGCTCGGCAGGGTGGCATCCGTTAGAAGGGCAGGGGACCGAGATAAAGCAGTTCGGGCTGGAATGTATAACCGAGGTAAAAGGTTCAGCCATCTCACTTGGCTTGCAGTGATGAGACTCCTAGTAAGGCTCTGTTAAGGAGAGTTAGAATCCTACTAGGATTGTGCAAAACCATCTCACTTGGTTGGTAGTGAGTAGGGTGTGTGATTCCTAGGAGGACTCTCATAGGGAGAGTTGGAATCCTACTAGGATTGTGCAAAAGTAAAGTCTATAAAAACTCATGACCAGACCTATGGACAGGTATCCCAATTCTTACTCTAGAATACACAGAGCTTATTGTCTATTGTTTAGTTGCTGACTTAGGCATCGGAGGGGTTTCCGGCACACACCCGCCAGTTAGCTCACGTTTGTGTTTTCAGGTGGCTAAGCAACATTGTTTGGAGGAGGCAAACTTACGAGAAGAATTATTTCTTTCCCGTACAACTCTATTTGACAAATATTAATTTTCCATATATTTTTCATGGTAAATTGAGATAATCCACAAATCCAATACCAATTTTGAATTTCACGTTTTTCTTCTTAATTCTTTCAAGGATATTAGGATTTTTTTTAATGCTAAATTGTTTTCTTTTTCTTTTTCTTTTCTTATTTTCCAGTGCATTGTTCTATACCCAATACCAATTCTATATTATTCTATATCATGGATTTATCATTTAAATTTTATAGTAATTCTATATATGAAATTATACTTTATATCCTACATTATTTTATATAATCACAACTCACAAGAGGAAAACCTATACAACAACGATGCTCTTGAGGAATTTCTAAAATTTGGATTTACTGCTTGAGTTACTTTTTCAATTGTTAAACAATAAGCTCTTTTATATTTTGGCATCATATTACATACTATGATTAATCACTTCACACATTGAGATGTATTTATTATTTGGATGTTTTCATTATTTTTTCTTTTTGGGTTTAGAAGTACTTACGTGATTCTTTCTTAATTAGTTGTAGTTGAATTTTTTTTATATAGTTGATATTTTAATTTAATCAAGAGTATTTATTTTACAATCTTATAATTTATAATATATTATATATAATATAAAATCATTATATGATAATCTAATTACACTATATTTATATTTAATTTTTTAAATAAATTTTATATAATTTCTATTTCTACATATTTTTATTTTCTAAATAAATATAAAAGAAAATTAAATGGGTATAATTACTTTTAATTTGATGTTATTAATTCTTCTTCTAATTTAACTATTATTTTTAATATCAAAATAAGTATTTATTTTACTATTTTATAATTTAATATATATCATACAAAATTATTATATCATAATTACAATTCTATAATATGATAAAACTAAAATTATTAAAATACACAAATAATTTAACCAAAATTAATATATATAAGTATTCAAGTAACAATTTTATAGAACTATAGCACCAATATTATCAAAATAAATAATTAAAATCATAATTTAATTTTGAGGCATTTATACACAAATCCTAATTTATGAATTTATATTCAATTAAGTCCTAACTAAGATTTTTTAGACCTTGGAGTCCCTTTAAATTTTTAATCGTCGAAAACACCCTTCAAACAATGATTGTTTATCATTTATGATTATTTAAAAAGGAACACGATGATTTGATATTTATTTTAATTTTTAAAGTTTTAAAACATCAACTTCCAATTTGAAAAATCTAAAAAAAATAATGTTTTTTTAAAAAAAAAATTTGAAAAAACTGAATTATTTTTTTTTATGCAAAACTAAAAAATTTGTGTCTATAAAGGAGAATGATGATAGAACATTGATGTGCATAATTAAAATAAATAAATAAATAAATAAAACTTACAAAATGAAAAAATGAAAAAAAATTGATAATATTCTCAGTTTTAAAACTAGAAAAAAAATTGATAATATTCTCAGTTTTATTAGATAGTTGAATAAAATCAATAAGTACAAGGACAAAAATATTTAATCTCATGCTCTTTTTTTTTCATCAATTAGTGAAAAAAATTATCTGGAAGATTGTTATGCAAAATTGATAATGTTCTTAGTTTTACAAATTGAGAAAAAATTGATAATATTCTAAGTTTTACTAAATAGGACTTATTGGTTCAGAAATTCATAAATAGGACCTAAACTACCATAATGTAACAACTCAGATTTTTAATTATTCTGTAAAATTTATATTAATATTATTTAATCACAGTTAGAAAAAATATATAATTTATTATATATTATTATTTATAATTTTATAAAATAATATAATTATTAAGAATTTATGAATCAAAATATAAATAAATAACTAAGTTAAGGATAAGCTTGAATTAAAGAGTTATTAATGGGGGAGGGGACACCTGGCAGCCGCGTGGCTTGGTGCCCACGGCTGCCATTCTATATAAGGGAGCAAAGATCAGAAAAAGAAGATCAGGAAGGAAAGAAAGAAAAAGGAGAGAAATGAGAGAAAATAAAGGAAGAAAAGAGAGAAAAAAATAATGAAAGTTGAAATGGTCTTTGGTGGTAGAAAGAAAGAGTGAGGTATTAAAATTAAGATGGGTTATATCATACCTTGAGTTACCAAAATGTATTTTACTTATATTTTGACTTACCATATTTATTTTATACAAGTTATGTTTTATAAAGTATTATAAACTATATTAATATTTCAGTTACGTGGATTATTTTCTGAACCCTATTTGTAAAAAGGAAACTTATGGATATGCTTGTTTATATTTTAAAAAATATTTGACTATAACCTTATATATAATTATGTTTTGTAAGTACCATAACGGGAGTCCTACGCCTTGGGGGACTTAAATAACCATTGACCCCTACTTGACCACTTTGTGGTTCCCTGTTTGTCATGAATCCATTGACCCCTGTTCTGATTGTCACTCTGGTAACCCCTGTTCTGTTCTGTACCGTGGTTATAGTTATTTACGTAATTTATGTAGTATATGTCAAATGATTTCTGTATGTTATATATTTCGTATTTTAATATCAAGCTCTGTTTAGCCCCGTAATTATTCATAGTGAATTTTATGCCCTTATGCTCTTAGTATAATATTTCTCACTCTACCATGTGCTTATAATTGTTTACTACTTTCAGGTGATATGTCAGGGCCAGCGCGTGGGGTAGGCACAACGCACTTTGTAGAGATAGTCCAGCTCTGACAATGTAATTAAATAGAAGCTCCAATGATTATTTTAGTATCCTCACTTAAATAATTTTCCGCTCGCATTTAGTAATTGTTTAAAGATTTGGCCAGAGGTAACTTCGGTTACTGGCCATCACGATACATAACCCTTGGGTACGGGGAGCGGGTCGTGACATTACTATTGTGTGATATGTGTCTTCACCCAATCTCTTATCTCCATCATCTCCTTTGTTGTTGTGTTCCTAAGTTGAGATTATTGAAGAATCTAAGCCTCTCATCATATTTCAGAGAATTCGAAGTTGTTCTTCAAGGATCTTCGAAGATCTTCGAATTTTCCAATTCTTTTTCTTGAACCCTCTCCTACAGAAAGAAAGAAAGAAAAAGAAGAGAAAAGAGAGGAAGAAAAGAGAAAAAAATAATGGATGTTGAAAGGGTATTTAGTGGTAGAAAGAAAGAGTGAGATATTAAAATTAAGATGAGTCACCAAAATATATTTTATGTATGTTTTGATTTACCATATTTATTTTATACAAGTTATGTTATATAAACTATATTAATATTTCAATTACGTGGTTTAATTTTTTAACCTTATTTGTGAAAATAAAACCCATGGATATATTTGTTTATATTTTAAAGAATATTTGACTATGACTTTATAAACAATTATGTTTTACCACCACGGGAGTCTCACGCCTTGGGGGACTTAAATAACCATTAGCCCCTGTTTAACCACTTTGTGGTCTTCTGTTTGTCATGGATCCATTGACCCATGTTCTGATTGTCACTCTGGTGAACCCTGCCATGTTCTGTACCGTGGTTGTAGTTATTTACCTAATTTCTGTCTTATATGTCAAATGATTTCTGTATGATATATATTTTGTATTTTAATATCAAGCTCTATTTAGCCCCATAGTTATCCATGGTGAATTTTATGCCCTTATGCTCTTAATATAATATTTCTCACTCTGTCATGTGCTTATAGTTGTTTACCACTTTCAAGTGACACGTCAGGACCAACGTGTGGGGTAGGCACAAAGCACTTTGTAGACATAGTTCAGCTCTGATAATGTAATTAAATAGAAGTTCCAATGATTATTTTGGTACCATTATTTAAATATTACTTCCGCTCGCGTTTATTAATTTGTTTAAGAATTGGTCGGAGGTAACTTTGGTTATTGGCCATCACGATGCTTAACTCTTGAATACGGGGAGCGGGTCGTGACACATAACATTTATAAATAGGACTCTTAGGTAATTAACTCTTTAATTTTTAATTTTAATTTTAAATTAAAATTAAAGTTATTCTTTTATAAAAATTTCTATTTACAAATGTTATGCTAGTTCAGACACTATTTAATATTTTTTTAACCAATAAGTTCTATTTAGTAAAATTAAAAATATTATCAGTTTTTTCCAATTTTTAAAACTAAGAACATTATCGATTTTGCATAGTAATATTCCATATATTATTTCACTAACTGATAAAAAAAAACGAGTATGAAATTAAACTTTTTACCCTTCTACTTATTAGTTTGATTCAACTATCCAATAAAATTGAGAACATTATCAGTTTTTTTTTTAAAGTTTTAAAACTAAAAACATTATCAGTTTTTTCATTTTTAATTTCTTTTTCCAATTTTGCACATTAATTTTTTATCATCATAAAATAATTTAATTTTTTCAAAAAAAAAACAAATCACTCTGTTTGGTTTCAGTTTTCAGAATTCACTTTTCAAAAATTTCTACTTCTTTGTTTTTCATATTTTTTTTGTTTCAATGAATTTTTTTTAATATTTCAAGGAATTTTTAAAATTTTAAGACACATCTAACATAAAACACACTTAAAAATTACAATATTTGTGAATTTTTTTTAAAAAAAAAATTCACTAAATACTAAAAATACAAAAAAAAAAGTATATTTTTTTATATTTTTGTGTATTTATTAATTTTTTAAAACATGTTTTCACAAATATTTTACTATTTAGATATATCTAGATAAGGTGCATCTAAAAAAGTTAAAAATTTACTTAAAATTTTAAAAAAATTCACTAAAAACAAAAAGACACAAAAAACAAAAAAAAACTCAATTCAGAAAACTAAACTCAAAAAACTGAAACCAAGCATACTGATTAGTTTTTTTTTTAAGTTTTTTCAATTTAAAAGTTGATGTTTTAAAGTTTTGAAAATCAAAATAAATTTAAATCATCATGTTCATTTATAGATGATCATAAATGATGAACGACCATTATTTGAAGGGTAATTCCGACTATTAAAAATTTAATGGGATTTGAAGGTATAAAAAATCTTAGTTAGGACTTAATGAAAGTTCATGAGAGGGTAATTTATTTGAAAATTGGGCCGAGCTAGATTTATGGGCCGATCTGTGGGCCATAATAAGAGGGGCCGAGTAAAAGGGACTAGAAGTTAGCCCGGTCCATAAGAGCTCTACAAGTTAGCTCGGTCACCACACTCAAAGCGATAACAGTTAGCTCGGTCATACCATGTTGAGCCGAAGTAAGGTGAGCTTTCCTCAGAACCTTGCTATTGGTTAGCTCGGTCCAAACTCGTTGTGGTTAGTGCAGTCTCAGACAACCTAGTTGGAATATGTCAAACCGAGGTATGCATAGTGAAAGGAAGAATCAAGCTAGTGGGAGCTCGGTCTAGTCTGTAGCTTTAGCATGGCTATGTTATCTCGGTCGTATTGACATCCAACCGTGGTAAAACCATCTCACTTGGTTTAAGCAGTGAGGGGGGTGTTGAGGGATAAGCATTATCTTTCAGGAATGTGATTCCTAGGAGGACTCTGCATAGAGGAATAAGAGTCCTCCTAGGATTGTGTAACGCGGAACCGATAAAAGCTCATAATATCACCTATGGAGATGTAACACAACTTTGATTCTCGAATACACAGAGCTTTTGTCTATTTGTCTATTTTACTGACTTAGGCATCGGAGAGGTATCCGGCACATGCCCGCCGGCTAGCTCACGTTTGTGTTTTCAAGGAGTAAAGCGACGACGTTAGGAGGAGCGCAGACTTGGTCAACAGGATTATACAAGAAGGCTTATTTCTTTCCCGTACAATTGGTGCTGTCTATGGGAATATCAGACAAAGAACAAAACCTCTTGATCAAGTTTCCCTCGCTAGTTGAATGGCGCACAACGAAGATTTGCCGCAGTCCGCCATCGACGGACAAACCCCAGAGGGGGGTGGGAGGCGCGAAGGATTGCCCTCTATCCCTCCCATGGCGGACTTAGAGCCCCAGCGACAGAATCCCCGGAGGGATGCAAGGGGGAGGCGGAACAACAGCCCCCATCGCTCTCGCTCACAAAGTCCTGAAAGGCAAAGGCGAAAAATCGACCCTCAAGCTCTGGAGGATCGCATAAAAGAGCAAGATGAACTAATAAGGAAGATGACGGCGGACATGGAGGCCATGAAGCGCCAGATCAAAGGAAAATGAGTGGCAACAGGAGAGGGGCGCAAAGGTAATACGCCTCCTCGCCACTCAGAAGATCGTGGTAGACATACCACGCCATCGCAAGCAGAGAGTAAGAGCCTCAGGACAGGCGACACTCAATCAAGAACTTCCAGAACTCGTTACTCCAAGTCTGAAAGAACGAAATCATTGAGGTCTTACACTGAAGGAAGTACCTATCGGCCCTCACATACGCACTAGACATCGTCCAGACAAACGGAGTTGCCTAGATCGTCCGACTTATAGACTGTGCTTGAAAAAAGGGCACGACGAAAGGAGGATGCCAGGGCACGCGACCCACACAGAGTTTCAGCCCTTCAGCGGTTGGCTTCTCGGACTCATAGAAGCGTCGAGGTTGGAATGGCAATACCGCACCTTGCCTACAAACCAACAGATAAAGCATTGGTAAGACTACATAGCTCACCGTTCGTTCCGGCGATTGAGAAAGCACCATTACCCTCAGGCTTCATCCAGCCTAAATTTACCACGTACGAAGGGAAGACAGACCCTTACACGCTTAAGCCACTTTCGCCAGGTTATGGTAGTACACTGGCGGAACGAATCTTTGATGTGCATCCTATTCCCATCCAGCCTTGGCGACCTAGGTTTAACCTAGTTCGAAAGGCTACCAGAAGGCAGCATAGCCTCCTGGGCGCAATTAGCGGAGGCATTTGTAGCAAGGTTCAGAACGAACACCAAGACGCCAGTAGAGGTTGATCAGCTACTCTTCATTGACATGGGCGACAAGAAAACATTAAGATCCTACAACAGTCGTTACTGGGAGACATTCAACCAGATAGGGGACTGCCCCACCAACCTCGCCGTCGTACAATACAAAACAAGACTTCCAGTCGAAAATAGATTGAGGGATTCGATTACAATGACTCCACCCCTCACGATGGAAGCCTTGATGGAGAGAGTGCACCAACATATTTGGGTGGAGGAGAATGGTGCCCGTGCCAAGGCAAAATCTGGTGCAACAGCAACACCAGATAAGAAGACTACGGCAAAAATCAACACGGTAGAACGCTCAAGCAAAAATGGACGAGGCAGACGAGACAACGAAGAGGACCGAGATAAAAGATGGTTAAGAGTCCGCACTGCCATTACCATGGTATTCAAGAAACCAATCTACCGAATTCTCAGCGAGATACGCGATGAACCTTTCGTTAAATGGCCAGCTAAATTGGGAGAGGCACAGAAGGACTACGACGAAAGATCTCGGTACACCTTCCATAAAGAAAAAGGGGCACCGCACTGAAAACTGCACGCCGTTGAAACAACATCTAGAGGAGTTAGTGGCAGCTGGTCACCTGGACCGGTACATAGAGGGAGGGACGCAGCCAGCCCCCCAAAACCACGATCACCCAGATGGAACACCGATTGACACCCCACCTCAAGACGTGATAAACGTAATACATGGGGTATTCGAGCCTGAGCGAGTATGTGAGCTCAGGGGCATGATAAAGAAGGCTGAGCACTTAAGGGAGGTATTGAGTGCACAACCCACCATTAAAAAGGGGAAAACAAAGGCCACAAACGTCATGACTTTTTCAAACAGAGACTTGGCAAGGATATATTGCCCTCACAATGATGCACTGGTTGTCACTTTCCGTGTCAAGGATTACGACGTTAAGCGAATTTTGATCAATCAAGGGAACTCATGTGAGATAATGTACTACGAAACTTTCAAACAGTTGAAATTGGAAGACAAAGACTTGGCACCTGCCGTATCTCCCCTGATCGGATTCAACTCAATGCTAGAGTGGTCAGTCGGCAAGATAATCCTCCCAGTCAGAGCAGGGAGCATGACTAAACAAGTAGAATTCTGGGTATTGAAAGTCCCTTCCACTTACAACATAATTTTGGGGAGAACATGGCTGCACGCCATGCGATCGATAGCGTCAACCTACCATCAAGTAATACGATTCCCCAACGAAGCTGGGGTAATTGAAGAGGTCTACGGAGACCAAATTATGTCCAAGTAATGCTTCGTCACAGTAAATGGCAGCCGAGCTGCCAAAAGGTTTGTTCAGATGGTGAAAGAACCTGAGAGCAGTGAATTGTTTGCGGATGTTAGCAAAACCGCTGAACAGAAGGCAGTGGAAGATTTGGTACAAGTAAGAATAGATGAAGAGAACCCGGATAAGTTCTTTTTGCTTGGCTTATCTATGTCCAGCACTGAGAGAATAGAGGTCATGGAATTCTTGATCTCTGACATCGAAGTGTTTGTTTGGATGCCGTATGACATGCCTAGCATTGACCCAAGCTTCATCTGTCACCAATTGAATGTCCACCCAACTGCCAGACCAATTACACAGCGCCCTCGCAAATTGACACTCCACCATGCCGAGATAGTGGCGGAAGAAGTAGAAAACCCGCTAGAAGCAGGAGCTATCAGAGAGGTGCACTACCTCAAATAGATCTCCAATACAGTAGTGGTACCTAAAAAGAATGGAAAATGGCGTGTCTGTGTGGACTACAAAACAGTCAACAAGGCATGCCCAAAGGACAGCTTTCCTCTACCACGGATAGACCAACTGGTAGATCTGACGGCAGGACACAACCGTCTTAGCTTTCTTGATGTGTACAGAGGGTACCATCAGATCGTCATGTATGAGCCAAACCAGGAGGTTACATCTTTTATGATGCCAAGAGGACTATATTGTTACAAGTTCATGCCCTTTGGCCTTAAGAACGCAAGGGCAACATTCCAACGGATGGTCACCAAGATGTTCGAACCATTGTTAGGCAGAGCAATGGAGGCCTACATCGACGACATGGTGGTGTAGACGTCCCCGAACGCCCCGGGAGGGATGAGTCCCGTTCTGTTCATTTGGGGTTCACTACAGTTCGGACTCTCAAATTGTCACGGTTCTAAGTCTGAACCAAAGAGTCCAAATCCGGCAAATCGTTTTGAGAAAACAGATTTTGAAAGAAGTGCTAAACATGGACTGCTTTGCCAGATACAGAGTCGCCACCTAAATGTTTTATTTTGGAAAAATTTAGGAAACCCTGACTCGTTTGCCTAAGGCCACGTGTCCGTCATCACCAAAGTTGCCTCGGCTCGGGAACTTGGGTACGATTGGGGAAGGTCACTTCGTGAGCAGCCCCGCTGGCTCGATCAAAGATCGGCCTCTACTAACCATGATATCTATTTTTGAAAACATTATGCGTTCTTAGCCTAGATTTACTATGTGATGCGCACAGCATACAAGTATAGACTGGATCGTCTGCATTGGAACAAAACATTTCATGTTTATTATTTTTTTTAAAGTGGTTTGATGGTGCTACCCGCAAGTAGGCTAAGACGTGGATTTGCCACCCTCCGGTGGGCTTAGAAAAACATGATTTTGCCACTATCTAGTGGGCTTAAAACAAAAAAAAACTCATAGTCAACGAATTGTTCCAATCCAAATAACCCAACCTT
>NW_021024635.1:102643-118139 GCF_004153795.1 Camellia sinensis | reverse complement strand
TTGGAATGGTTGCGTTACGCCTATTTTTTGTTCCAATTTAGGACTGGGGTGCTTGTGTTGGGGATATTGGTCTGTCTTCGAAGGCTTGCATGGTCGAGATAATGCATGCTTTAGTAGCCTACGCGCTACTCTCATGCACACTAATTTCATGTTTCGGGTCTCATTCGCATGTGATCAGGGCCCATGGTGTGCAGATGGTGGGCATTTTGCATCATATTTTGCTACTAAAAGATTTGCCATGCTAGTATGCCATATTCCATGCCTTGCCATGTCTTGTTAGAGTGGCATTTTGGGGCCTTAGGGTCGATCCTTCCGTTCGCGTGCACGTGGTCACGCATTTCGAGTTGTCTCATTTTCCATCGTATGGCCTCCTATGTGAGTGCGGCTGAGGTCCACTCATGTTGGTGGTAAGTCGCATTGGTGCATTAAGTTGCCATTTTCATTTTATACATTGCATATGCTAGGTTGTGATGTTAAGAGCATTGCGTTCCGGTGTGGGTAGGGGGATGTGCGATTGTGTATGCGCGTGTCAGATAGCGATTGTGGCATGCTGGGGGAGTTGTATTATTAGTGTGCCATTCATGCATGTCATGGCAATATTGCAAGTTGTGCTTGGGATAGTAGTTAGCCCAAGCACGAGAAACGAGGGACGTTTCGCGTACTTTAAAGTGACGGAATGTGTCGTCAATTCCCCAGTCACCAACACGGGCCGGATTATCCATGATGAGTTTAAGTTTTGTTGTGTTTATCGTGTGCATTCATTGTCATATGTGAGTCCGTTGCAAAGTTCGACTCCTCGACCATCATAGGTGGGCATCGATATGCGTGGGTGGTGGGAAGGAGGATACAAGCATCCCTGGGAGTAGGTCAGTGGGCATATGTGGAAATACGTTTTGCCATGCCCCTTTGTTGGCTCTGTTGGAGCAAAGAGGAGATGGACAGCGCTTGGGGTGGAGCTTGGCACGCATCACAGAGACCAATTGAAAGACAGGCCGGGGAGGGCAAACGGAGGCATCGTGGAGGGATTCTCCGTGGCAACCCGAGCATGGGCGGCGGGGGGGGGGGGGGGCGCGGGGGCGGGCGGGCGGGAGGGAGGTGGGGTGGGGGGGTGGGGGGGGGGGGAGGGGGGGGGGGGAGGGGGGGGGGCGGGAGGGGGGGGAGGGTGGGGGGGGGGGGGTGGGGGGGGGGCGGGGGGGGGGTGGGAGGGGGGGGGGGGGGGGGCGCATCATCCGCATCGCGGAGGGCAGATTTGGGGCGTCCGGGGCGTGCATGCCAATTTATTGCTTGCCGATTTTAAGTTGTTTGTAGGTGGTGAATGTCGCCGGACTGTTATTATTTAGGTCGGGGGCCTACGGGAGGGGCAATGTTGTAAGTGCGTGTGGTGTGAATGTATGGGCAAAGCCAACGTTCTTTCTCCCTTTTATTTTACCCGCGCTTATGATGGTAAGATTAGGGCAGATTTGCAAATTAAGCAATACAGTATGATAGCATGTTTTGCAATTCATTCATCTGTTTTCCATGCACCGGGCTTCGCGCATCATACTAACTGCCTGTGTATTTTCAATTCCAGGAGGTGCATGTTAGCTGTAGCATGTTCATACGCGCGAGGTTTAGAGTAGGCCGAGTGCTTGGGTTTTTTGCATGGGTTGCAGTTAGGCAATTCGATATTAGGGACATTGGATTTCTAAATTAGCTTCTGTTTTGGCTCTCATGGACGTTGTAGCTCGGTAGTTTTATACATGGCTTTATTGCATCCTTTGCGTTGACGTAAAGTGGGAGAAATGCTTATGATAAAGCTATGCTTACTATAGGACTATATGTCTATTGTGATATAACCGCTGGATGCGACTCACCCTTGAAGACCAATGAACCAGCAGCTTTTGGTTGAAGAAATGGTGCTCCTAACCTCTGGAAATAACCTCCAAGTTTCTGGAATGGGGTATGGGGGTGTGGTGCTATGAGGTGGTGTAGAAATGGTACAAGAACAAAGGTGTTTTGAGGCTTGGACGAGAAGGAGAGGGAGGATGAATGCAAGAGCTCAAAACCAAATCTTGTAACCCTGAAAAATGGAGCTGGGTGGCTGGTTTTATAGAGGAGAGGAGAGGAGAAAAAGGGGGGAAATCAAATTCAAATTTCCCCCCAAAAGGGCACCCCCCCTGGAAACAGGGTCTGGGGGGAAACGAAATACACAGCTGGAAGGAACCAGGTGAGAGGATTTTGGCCGACCAGGTTCAAAAGGTCCAGGGGGCCGGCCGGCCACCTCCCCTGGTCGGCCGACCTCGCGATGCCCTGGTTTGCCTCTGTTTGCAATTGTTCTTGGGATACGTGCCAAGCTCCGGAAGGCTGCTGATTCTTGATTTGCTGTAACAGAGAGCAAGAAAGGGGCATGGCAAAGTATTTTCACATATGTATGCATGACTACTCTTCGGGGAGTGTAGTCCTCGATCCTCGTGCCACCAATCACGCATATCGATGCATGATGGCCAAGGAGTCAAATTGCACGAATCAATATGAAATGAATGCACATATAAACACAACAAAACTTAAACTCCATCATGGATAATCCGGAGTGTTGGTGACTGGGAATTGAGACACATTCCGTCACTTAAAGTACGAAACGTCCCTCGTTTCTCGTGCTTGGGCTAACTACTATCCCAAGCACAATGCAATATGCATGACATGCATGAATGCAACTAATATACAACCTAGCATGCACAATGCTATGAGATGGCATACACAATGCACGATGTAACAAGGCAACGCAATGCTCTAACATACAACCTAGCATATGCAATGCTATAAAATGAAATGGCATACTTAATGCACAATGGACTTACACCAACATGAGTGGACCTCAGCCGCACTCACATAGGAGGCCATACGATGAAAATGAGACAACTCGAAATGCGTGACCACGTGCACGCGAACTGAGGATCGACCCTAAGGCACCAAATGCCACTCTAACAAGACATGGCAAGGCATGGAATATGGCATACTAGCATGCAAATTTTAGTAGCAAAATATGATGCAAAATGGCCCCAGAACATGGAAACATGGCACCTGATACATGGAATGAGACCCGAAACATGAAATTAGGTACATGGAATGACCTATGGCTATGCAAAGCATGCATTATTCGAACATGAAGTGTGAAGACAGAATCAATACAATCCCAAAACAAGCATATTTACAGTTTTAATCAAGGCCAAAAAGTGAACAAAAATAGGGCTAAGTTAACATGCAAAAATGGCCCCAAAAGAGAGATAATGAAGCAAGTAGCAGATACTGGCCCTAAATGGCCAAGAGCCCTTCAACAAAGTTGAAGAGGGGCTCAAAACATGGTATTTTTCAATTAGTGACCAAACCCAAAACAGTGCACATGCAAGCTTAAAATACTATGCAAAATAAGGCCTAAAGAGATGTTTAAACACAAAGAGCAAAAAGGGAGCTTCAAACAGAAAAAGTCCCTTGATCAAACATGAAGAGGGGTTCAAAATAAGGCTATTTACAGTTCGGACCAGAGCCCAAAAACACAAGCACAAGGGGCTAACAAAACATGCAAAAGTAAGGCCAAAAGAGGGATGAAGAGGCAAGTGACAAAAGGAAGCCTCAAACAGTAAAGAGCCCTTCAATAATGTTGAAGAAGGGCTCAAAATAAGCCACTTTTCAGTTTATGACCAAGCTCAAAACAGTTTACAAATGAACCTAAAATACTATGCAAGAAAGAGGTATACAAGAGAGGTAAAGAAGCAAGTGATAGCTAGAGACCTTAAACATGGAAGGACCCTTAATCAATCATGAAAAAGACATCAAAACATGACTATTTTCAGTTAGGATCGGAGCCCAAAAATGTAAGCAAGTATGGCTTAGATATAGAACAAAATAAAGCACAAAAGAGGGAGAATGAAGACTCACCCTTGTAGACCAAGCTTCAGCAGCTCTTGGCTTGAGAAAAGGTGCTCCTAAGCTCTGGAAAACCAGCTCCAAGTGTTGGAAAGGATGGTGGTGGTGTGGTGCTATGTGATGGTGTAAAAAGGGGTGTGGGATTTGAGAGGTTTTGAGGGTTGGAGTGTAGAGAGAGAGAGATACAATGTAGGAGGCTTAGACAAGATTTTCTAACCCTCAAAACATAGCTGGTGGTGCTGGTTATATAGGCAAAGGAGGGGGGGGGGAAAAAGGGGGGGAATGGAATTCAAATTTCCCCCCAAAAGTTGGGCCCCCCGGATACCAAATCTGGGAGGAAACAGAGGGCATTTTTGTAAAGTACCTGGAGAGAGGATCATGGCCGGCCGGTTTCCTAGGGTTTAGGTAGCCGGTCGGCCTTCTCCATGGTCGGTCGGCCAAGGGTCAAAAGGGTCAATGAAGGTTAATGGCCGACTATACCAAAAAGAAGGCCTCTCATGTGTGCACAACACAACCATGTGGTCAAAAACTGGAGAGAATGAACCAGGAGAGAGAAAAGGCCACTCTTATGAGGGGTTCAAAAGGGTCACACACAATTACTGGCCGGCCATATGATATTGGTGGCCTCCCAGGTGTGCACAACACAAATATGTGGTTTGAGGCAAAAAAAAGTGGCCTTAGGGTGGTCAACATTGGCTTTCAAGTGGAAAAACGGGCGACGGAGGGCGATGGAGAAATAAAACATGGTCGTCAGAACAATTGCTGGCCTCCCACCCTTCTACGACCTTCCTAACAATGAAACAGAGGTCCCTGCCAAAAATGAACTCAAACCGATGTAAAATGGAGGTTCGGGGGCCGAAACGGGCAGCCCGAGGCCCTGAAAACTGACTGTTAGGCACCGAAAGTGGTGTTCGACCACGAAGTTGGTTTTTTCGGACCGCAGTGTCCTTCAAAAGGGAGTAAATAAGATGCATGCCAAAAATCGGAGCAAACAGAGGTGGTTAAGCGATCCCGAACCGAGGCACACGGCCAACGGCTCCGAAAAACCAAAAACCGGACTCCAAACGGGCAAAATGACCTACGACCATGAAACGTAGCCTACGGCCACTGAGAGATGATCTACGAGACCTCTCTCTCCCTTCTAGAAGAGAAACAGAGAAAACCGAGCCTGGTTCGCGAACCGAGGCAAAGCACGCAAGAGCCCCGAAGTCCGAAGGCAAGGCTCGCAGCCGAAACTTTGAAACCTCAGAACGAGCACAATATGCAACATCACCAAGCGCTCAATCGGTGACGTCTGAGTCTTAAGGTCGGTCTAAAATGGGGTGTCTACAGTTGCCCCTCTTTGACAGAACTCGAAAGTCATAAGTGACGGGAGTGAATGTCAAAGCCCAGAGACGACCTATTTTTGACAAGGCCAAAGACTTGGACAAACAAACAAAATACCGATAAATAAATGGTTGTGCCCGCAGGCTGCCTACGTATCCCTTTGCAAGGAATCAAACCAGCGTAGTTCAAGGGCAGGATGCAGATGATATGTAGGAAGACTTTGATAATTGGACTTATACGCTACGCGAAATCGGTTTGATAATTGGACTTATACGCTACGCGAAACCGGTTTGATAATTGGACTTATACGCTACGCGAAGCTGGTTTTGAAAGTTGGACTTATACGCTACACGAAGCCGGTTTGAAAATTGGACTTATACGCTACGCAAAGCCGGTTTGATAATTGGACTTATACGCTACATGAAGCCGGTTTGATAATTGGACTTATACGCTACGCAAAGCCGGTTTGATAATTGGACTTATACGCTACGTGAAACCGGTTTGATAATTGGACTTATACGCTACGCGAAGCCGGTTTTGATAATTGGACTTATACGCTACGCGAAGCCGGTTTGATAATTGGACTTATACACTACGCGAAGCTGGTTTTGAAAGGTGAGGATTCATGCAATGTACTGTAATGTAGTGGCTAAAATGCAATGTAATAGCTAAGAGGTAAAGGTACCTTACAGGGGCGATTGGCAATGACTTACCTCATGCTGCTGGGGATCTTTCGCTTCTTCTTGGTTGAACTGCAGGTACTACTTTTCTCCCTGACTATGGTCGCAGCTTTCCCTATTCTCCAACAGGGTAACAGAGTAGGTTGGTTCAGTATCCAGAATTGAGGCGCATATACATGTTATCTCAATCTATGGGGCTGTCATACAGATTTCAAGCCGAGGATATACCTCTGGGTATTTAAACCAGACTTTAGTCTCGGAAATCCCGAAACTTTGTGTTCTAGGCATGAGCCATTCGAACTCTAGTTTCCACCGTCTCAGTTGGTCTCCTAGGAACTCACCGCAAACACAGGCAGGTGGCTATACCAGACCACTGGAAGTCGTTTGGGCACGACAAACACCAAAGGAATTGCACCTTTAGAGGATTTAAGGTCTCCTAGACCAGCGAAGGTGCCCAAGATAATGCGATGAAATGCAAGTAAAATGCAAGTATGGTGCGCAAAACAGCGCGAATGATGATGCAGGATTTAAGGTCTCCTTAGACCGGAGGATTTAAGGTCTCCTGGACCAGGTGAGTGTACAAAACAGTGCGAATAAATGCAAGTGCGATGCGCAAAACAGTGCGAGTGATGATGCAAGATTTAAGGTCTCCTGGACCAGGTGAGTGCACAAGACAGTGCGAATTAATGCAAGTGCGATGCGCAAAACAGTGCGAGTGATGATGCAAGATTTAAGGTCTCCTGGACTAGGTGAGTGCACAAGACAGTGCGAGCTAAAGGTGAGGTGCGCAAGATAGCGCGATAAAATGCATGCACAATGCAAGTAATGGTCACGGCGCAAGATAGCGCGATGCAATACACTAATAAGTGCAGGTGAGGTGTGCAAGATAGCGCAAATGATACCATGCACAAAATAATGCGATACGCTAAACAGCGCGATTGATTTGAAATGCATAAGATAGTGCGATGTGATATGCAAAGCACAAAATAGCGCGATGAATGCACTGCACAGAACAGTGCGATGGAGGTGCGCAAAATAGCGCGAATGATTAGAAAGGCACAAAACAGTGTGATACGCTAAACAGCGCGAGTGATTAGAAATGCACAAAACAGTGCGATGCGTTAAACAACGCGAGTGATTAGAAATGCACAAAACAGTGCGATACGCTAAACAGCGTGATACGCTAAACAGCGTGAGTGATTTGAAATGCACAAGACAGTGCGATGGAATGCATCTTCTATGCAAGTATGGGGGCATTTTCCATGCAAAAGATACGAGCATTTTCTATGCAAGTATGGAAGCACATTCTATGTAATATTGAAAGCAAGCATATTCTATGCATGAAACAAGCAAAGTATATTTTACGCGGAATCGAAAGCAAGCATATTCTATGCATGAATCATAACGATGCGCGGCACGCATGCAACAGCAGCGTATATGAAAGTTCACATTCTATGCAGTAGAGGAGCATCAAATATGTACTCTGGTGCCTCTGATTTACCTCTTAGAGGACTTTGCAACACACTCAGCTCAAAAAGGGCACACCCTGTTCATATTGGCGAGAGATAACATCTGCTGCTGCTTTAATTGCCATTCTGACTTGAAGCATGCTTAAGCTTGGAGTAGAGGCACACTCATTCTTCGGAGCACTGACAAGGCCTGAAGAGGTACATATGGAATGCAATCTCAGAATTTTCTGAAGGTGAAACACACTCAGATGCTCAAAATTTTTCCTCTTTTCTTTTGCTTTGTAGTCCGGAACTTATATAGCTCCAGATAGGTCCTTGTTTTACCGTTCACACTTATCGGGGGTGGACCCTGCAGTTTTATGAAAGAACAAATCCTGTTTTGCACAAATGTGGAGAATGGCACAGCACTCTGAGCACAAGATGATTTTTTTGAAATGGAGAAATGAGTTCTCAACTGAGTATTGAGCCTACAACTGAACACAGCGAAAAAGACTCAATAATGGAAAACAAAAGGTAAACAATCTAAACATATCGAGACACACTCGGATTGACTCAAAGCAAGAATCGAGACAAAACAAAAGACACAACCGACAAGAAGAAAATGAGCGCCTTGAAGAAGGCATAGAAGAAGAAATGACAAATGAATTGGATTTTGCCACTCAAATTTATCAATATGAAATATATTGGCGTGAAAGAAAAAATTTGGATATTCAAGAAGAGATCCATTTTCTTGATAAAGAAAATTTTCAAGTTTTTACTTCATTATCATATTATTTGGTAGAAGAAAAAAATACACCATTTAATTGGAGTAATTCATCAACTTGATATGAAAATTTGCCAATGGAGACATGAGTTATCAACCCTTCTTATCAAGCTAATGACTGAATTTTGTGAGGTTTTACAAAATGTTTTCAAGTTTTTTATGACTGAAATTGTTGAAAAAAAATGACTTCATCAATGGCTTGGGAAGTTTAAGAGTCCATTTTTAAAGAACCAAATTATGAAATTAACATAGTGAAAGAGTATGTTCTTGGCTAAGAATGATGTTCTATATATGGCTTGGGGGTTCATACATCCATTTGTAGAGAGCCAAGTTATGAAAAGCTTGTTAGGGAGCATGTTTTTAAACCAAGTTTGGTTAAAAATGATGAGCAACCTATAGTTAGTGGATTTAAAATTTTTGATGTGAAAAATCTCAAAATATTTGAATTTTTAATTTTGATGAAATGGTTAACAAAATATCGAAGTCTAGAATTTTTTCCTACATTTTCACAATGGGAAGCATGGAAATGACCAATAATAATGGTCCAGGCTATTTTCATGGTTATATGTGAAATAGTGGCCAATACAAATTTACAGTTGGCCAAAGAAAAAGAAGCTTTGTAGAAAACACAATGAGTTCATATTGAAAAATCTAAAAATCTCCTAGATATTGATTTGTGATTATGTATCAATTTTAAGCACTAAATAACAATCCGAATCAAACAATCAAGACAAATCGACACAATGATTTTACGTGAAAAAATCACAATTGGAGCGCCTTCAATTGTGTTAAAAAAAAAAACCACAAGCAAAAGCCACAAAATAATTTTTTAAGAAGATATAAAGGAATTACACAAATGTACTCTCAATTACCTAGCGAATCCACGCTCAAATCGAACCGACCCCTATGTGCCTCTTCCAACCCCGTCTTCACCTCGGAATTATCTTACCCAACGTTGAATCCACAATGCCAATGTCGAATCCACGACGATGAGTCACTCCAAAATATACCAAAGCTTCAGGCTCAAATTTCACGGAATCCACTGAATAACGACTCTCCCTTTTTTTAATAAACCAAACTAAACAAACCTTTTGATATAATTCACTCAATTCATGATTAAATTCTCACAGATATCAAAGAAAACAAGTAAAGAAGCTCCAGATGAAAACCCTAATACCCAAGAAGAAGATTTGAAAGTCGTACCCTAAAATCGGACTGAAACACATATTTATAGAAAATAGATCCGCAATCTCCGCTCGAGCACAAGAATGACTGCTCGAGCAGATCTACATTCGAGCGCAGAAATGGCCTCTCGAGCATGAAAAAATAACTCACAGTACTTTTGCAGGCGAGAGAAACTTCTGAAAGGTCGCGATCTTTGCTCGAGCGCAGAAATGGCCGCTCGAGCAGATAAACAACTTCGACTGTATTTTTGCCTTTTGCTTCGGGGGCGTTGCCCCTTAACCCCGCAAAGGGGGCACTGCCCCCTCAACCCCCGTAAGCTGAGTAGGCAGCTCGATCCCCGATATAATCAGCAAAGTGAAACATGAAAGAATTAACTTCTGAAACATCTCTGCAAGGCACAATTTGGGTTAGATTCGCATCTAAAAACTCATAATCTCATTGAAATAAAAATTAAATAAAATTACAACTGAAAGAAATTTTGTTAAATAGGATTACCAAAAATAAAAACCTAACACTTTCTAAATAATTTTTTATATAATTAAAAAAGTGAGTGACAATTTTTTTCAAGTTTTCACTAGAATTCTTAACAAAAGGAGCGACCTTCGAAGTGGAAGCTTCTAGTCAAATTTTTTAAAGGAATGTCGCGTTCAAAGGCAGAAACTAATAAATATCATTATATATTGAAAAAAATAAAGGTAATATTAGAAATTAAAATATTTATTTTAAACAAGTTATCAACTTAGCGAGAAGTGCAATTCACATCACCCCAAAAGCCACTGTGAGTGGCTTCTCTTAAATGAGCTTCAAAGATATTGGATTTTTTTAAAAAAAGTCTTTGTTAATAAGGGGTTGTTTGGAATGTCTTAAATAAGTATATTTTTTGATTTTTTTAATAAAAAGTTAAGAAAAAAATATGATTGTTTGGGTTAACTTTTTGACTTTTTATGAAAAAATGTGTATTAAAAAATTGTATAAATTAGTGTGTAGGGGAAAATTATGATTGAGAGTTGTGTAGTCATAATTTTTTACTTTTGATGAATAGTGATAACTTTTTAACTTTTTGAGTAACTTTTTGACTTTTTAACTTTTTTTCAACTTGCCAAACTTGACCTAAATGTTTTTAGGGAGCACAAGAAAAGAAAAAAAAAATTGAGTACCTTCCGTAACAATTATCATTAAATTCAAAATATTCTTTTATGATTTTTACAGTACATTTTAAACCTTGTATATTCTTTTAAAACACGTATTTTCAATTTTGAAGAGTGTTGTAGAGAGCTCATGAAACATTCCAATTTATTGTAGAAGTTGATGGAGTGGGAATTCCTTTTGAAAAGTACTCCAAACACCCACTAAATTATGAAAAATGTTTCAGATGTCAAATAAAATTTTTATAATGTTACTCATAATAATACAAAAAGATAAATGTCTTAACCAATTAGGCCTAGCCTAGTTGGCTACTATGCTTTCTTTAGAGTTTAGTCTCAAGGAGATTATGGGTTCAATTCCCTTTAGAGGGTTGAATTAAGAATGTGCAAACACTTAGGTGCTATTAAGGGTCTGCAAACATTATTAGAAGAGGAACAAGATCGAAATAATGCAACATATAAAGAAGTTTGATTCAACTGAATTCAGAGATTTGGTCGAACTGACCTATAAGGTGTCTCGATATGAAACATTATTAGAAGAGGAACAAGATCGAAATAATGCATCATATAAGACATATTATAGAGATCCTAATTATGAAATAGATGCAGCAGAGATTGTAGGCAAAGAACCTGTAATCTGTGAAGCATTAATTCATAAGGATACAACTATAGACCAGCAGTTTAAAAAGAAAGACTTTCACAGAAAATACTCTTTCGATTTAACAAAAGCGGATGACATCTTTGATTATTTGCTCGCGGCTAATTTCCTTAAGTTACCAAAAGGAGTAAAACTATTATCTCCAGATGAACTGAAAGGAAAAGTATACTGTAAATGGCATAATTCTTGGTCTCACTCGACTAAAAACTGCATTGTTTTTCGAGACAGGATCCAAGAACAGATTCGGAAAGGAAGTTTGAAGTTCCCAGCTAAAACAGAAAAAGCCATGGGAATTAACAGTGATCCGTTTCCAGAAGTTAGAGAAGGCACAGCTAATGTGGTTGTACCAAACTTCCAGAATCTATCTCTGCAAGAGTTGGAAGAGGTCAATGTGCAAATGCATACTGCCAACCAGATAACTGCTAAGAAGGAGGCTAGAAACCCACCAGCTATTGGACAAGGTTTCTCACATCAGGTTTTTTTCTTTTCATTTCTTTTTTTATTTTCTTTTTTTGTTCTTTTCTTTGCATCTTTCTTTTTTATTCTTTTGTTCTTTTATCTTTTTTGTTCTTTTTCTTCTTTTCTTGCTCTAACTTTTGCCTGGGCCGCCCTTCCGGGTTTTCGGCCCAGCGAGCCTCGCAAGGGTAAAAGTATAGCTTTGTCCATGTCAAATGGTTTTGAGATCCCGAAGTCATCTGAATCCAGGAGAATGGTTATTGTTCGCTGACGATGCAAGAGTCCATCCAATGGAGGGTGAATTTACCCATAGTGTTTGTAGATAGGAACTCGGTTGTCCTTCAACAATGTCTTCTTCTTTCCTCCCTTCTGGGGTTTGGAATTCTTGCCGATCTTCATCTTGGACTCTTCGAGCACATTTGAAATTCTTGCCCCTAGTTCGAGGGGTGCTCCTGATCTAGTTTCGCAAGCTTCTTGATCTGACTTTGTTGCCACTAATTCACGGGCTGCTCTGGATCCGGCCACACAGGCCTTACATTGTAGTTGACCTTTGAACTTTCTGAGTTCTAGTCCAAGGTTTGAAAATGAGGAGTCGAGTCTCGAGGCTGAGAGCGATCCTAAGCTGCACAATCTCAAAAGCGATTCCACACAGGTCTTTGCAAGACCGCGTAAAACATTTTTTTTTTTTGAAATCTTTTAAGAAAGCGATTAATCGCTCGCGCTGAAGACGGTGTGGGACCAATCTGGATCAAGCCAGGATCCTTCTCAGTGCTCACGTTAACAAACATGATTTCATTCATTAAGGGCTTAGCACGCCTCTCTTTCTCTCAATTTGATCAAAGTTTTGTAAATCCTGAGGAATTCCTTCCCTTTTGTTTTCATCACAATGTTCAAAAGGTTTTGAAAAACTTAGGTCAATGAAATGATTTTCAAAGCACAGAAAAGCAAGTGAAAAGCACTGTCGTTTCATTCAGAACTTCTGGTATAACTGGCACAAGGCAGAAGCGAACACAAGAATGTGAAAATCACTGTTGTTCAATCAAATCTGTTGGCATTACTGGCTCCAAGACAGAAACAGACTCAGAAGAAAGCAAAAAGATAAACACAAAACAAAACAGTGATGCCCGAGGTAACACCCCCGGAATCACCTGACTCTAACAAAACAGAACTGACTCGGTACAACAAGACAGACCCAACTGACTCAGTAAGAAAAGACTGACACTGTACGACACAACAAGACTGACCCAATACCCAAGTCAGAAAGCACAAAAACTGGTATTTGCATATTGCTCAGAACAGTGCATGCCATTCCCACGTCTGGAGTTAATCAAGCGCTGCCTGCAGGTGGTTCATCCCCCGATCACATAACATTATCCCCCAAATTCACCGATCCAGTACTGATAGACTTTGCTGAGCTCGGTGGGAGGATGACCCCATTGCCAAATAGATCATGTACTTTATGGCGAAGACGAAAGCAGTCGTCAGTAGTATGGCCAGTTTGTTGATGGTACGCGCAGTATTGGGTAGCATCATGTGTAACCGGAAGAGGATTTGGGAGAGGCCGAGGCTCAAGGGGTTTGAGATGGCCTTGTCCAACAAGGACTTGGAGAGCTTTGGACAAAGGCATATAGAGGGCATGGAAGACCCTCTGACCTCGGGGTTGGTACTTCAAGGTTTGTGGATTTTTGCGAGTAAAGGGATTGGCAGGTGCTGGCCTGGTTTGCCGATCTCTTCCGAGTGGAGGATTAGAGATAACAGGATTGTCTCTGGTATGACAGCCCTTCTCCCGATGTTCCCTTTGATTCAGACTGCCCCCAACTTGAGTAGCGAAAGTGTCATCCACAACTTTTGCAACAACTGCGAGGACTTGCTCTTTGTTCAGTCCCTCGGCTTTCAAAGCCTTAACAGCGAACAGGAGATGTTCATGGGGATCCATGCCTGCCCCTACCTTGTTCTTTCCACTCGCCATCACTTTGCTAAGGGATTGACCTTCCTCAAATGTAGCCCATCCCAAGATCGGGGAGCCTTTTGATATGAAGTTCCCGGTATGTGGTGTGGTCGATGATGGAGCCAATGTCCCGGAGGCCAGATCTGTCACGGTTCTTTGAAGATCTTTAATCGTTCCCATCAACTCAGAAGTAGTGGGTTCACGGGTTTGAGATGGTTGAGGTTCAGGTGCACCCATCATGCATAAGTCCATGCTTTCTGGGATAAACACCTCAGGCTTGGGTAGATGGGCCGGGCTGATGTATATGCTGGGGTCATAGGTGGATGGCAGTATATGGATGAGATTGAGGTAGACAGGAGATGTTTGGTCATTGGGGTCTGAAGGTGGAGCTATCGTCTGATTGTCGATGAGATTTTGCATCTCATGACAAAGGCGGTAGTAACGGTCGGTGCCATGACCGCGCTGCTGATGGTACATACAGTACTTTGAGGGGTTATGTCTGGCTGGGAGTAGGTCAGGAAGAGGTTGAGGATCGAGGGGTTTGAGATGCCCTTTTTCCATCAGGAGTTTTAGTGCGCTAGTCAGGCTCATATAGAGGGGGGTGAAAGTTCTGCCCTGAGCTCGGGCTGGGCTGGCTGGTTGTAGGCTTGGTTTGGCAAAAGGGTCGGCTGTGGCGACTGTATTGATTTCAGTGGGTTCGGGAATAGTGCTACTTCCAGCATTGGTACTCCTTGAAATCATCCTCCTTGTCGGTTCCCTTGTTCTGGGAATGATCCCACTGTTGAACGCATTCTCGACCTGAACCCCCAGTTCATGTAGACTTTTGAAAGTGAATAGTGGAGCGACTATCAACTTTTACAACATATCATGCTCGAGGTTTCGTACCATTATCTGCACTTGATCCCTCTCAGAAGGGCGACGATCTGTCATCTGTGCTGCCTTTGCTCTCCACCTCGCAATAAATTCTACAAAAGGCTCTGTTGGGTTTTGGCGGGTTGCTTCAAGCTCTTGGATGGTCATTTCAACTTGGGTATTGTAGGAATACTGATCGACAAAGGCCTCAGCTAATTCTTCCCAATTTTGCTTCACCTTGTCCTCCAACTTAGCGTACCAAGTGGCTGCTACACCCGACAGGGTTCTTCCATACAGAGAGAGTTTCTGTGGCTTAGTCAAACCCATCGGCTTCAAGACATCCAAGAAAAGTCAGATATGTACCATTGGATCTCTAGACCCGTCGAAACGGTCGATATATGGCATTTTGAATCTGTCTGGGAGCCGGATGGCAGCCTCGGTGTGCCCATCCTCAATGTCGGGAATGGAGTTAAGGCCCTGTGCCTTTTTGAATTGCTTCTCAAGGTTTGCAATTTTTACTGCAGTCGGATTGAACACATCAACATGAAAGGGTTGAGTTCTCTTATTAGGCTGCACAAGGGGTCTGAGCACCTGAGCTTGAGTCAACCTTTCTCGAGGATTCGGACACTGCAAATCTTCAACTGGCGGAAGTGGGTCAAAGTTCAGCTGGGGTCCCAAAGCTGGATGTGAAGCAGATGCCCCAGATGGGCATTGCGTTTTAATACTGGTCTCAGCCTGCATGGCAGTTCCCTGATTTAACGCTGTTATCACGGCCACAAATTCTTCTGAACCCTATGCCATCACGGGTCTGCTGATGATGGGACTGGTGACCGTCGGATCAGATGAACCAATGAGCCCTGTCTGGCCCTTCTTTGCCTTGCCTCAGCGAAAGAACACTGGTCGCCCTTGAATTGAATTTCTGACCTAACAAAGTCTATCAACACTAGTCCAATGTACCCCGGGGATATCGGAGCCTTCTGAAGCTATAGTTCCAGGACTACCTAGCAAAAGAGAAAACAAAGAGCATCACAGCCTGTTTTCACGATAACCCATATGAGCAGAGCTGAATGATTGTGCCTCTACAGAATTCTGCCCGTAAACTGATACCCTC
>NW_021024635.1:46402-91543 GCF_004153795.1 Camellia sinensis | reverse complement strand
GGGAAGTTATTCCCTCGGTTTATTGGTCCTTTTGAGATTCTTGAGAGGATTGGTGAGGTTGCTTATCGGTTAGCCTTACCGCCGCAGTTGTCCGGAGTGCATGATGTGTTTCATGTGAGTATGCTTCGGAAGTATGGGCTTACCAATGCACCGGCAGTCTTTATGGACTTGATGAACCGGGTTTTCCGGGAGTTCTTAGACCGATTTGTGGTCGTCTTCGTGGACGACATTCTTATCTATTCGCCTTCTGAGGAGGAGCATGAGGCACACTTGAGAGTGGTGCTTGAGTTACTTAGAGTCCATAGGCTGTATGCCAAGTTTGGGAAGTGTGAGTTCTGGCTGGGGGAAGTCAAATTCTTAGGCCACGTGGTATCCGGGGAAGGGGTGTCTGTTGATACATCCAAGGTTGAGGCAGTGCAAGATTGGGCACAGCCTAAGAGTGTGTTTGAAATCCGCAGTTTTCTGGGATTAGCTGGGTATTACCGTCGGTTTGTGAAAGATTTCTCCAGGTTAGCGTCACCGTTGACTAGACTGACTCGTAATCACCTGTGCGATGCACGGAATTTTATAAAATCAATAATCACCATATAAAATTTACTATTTGATTATATTTTTTAATATTTTTATTTAGTGTGTGTCTATAAATCTTACTTCACATCATTAAAAATATTTAATATTTCACATTATTGAATTTTTTAAAAAAACTATCATACATTAAGTAAATTATCACATAAATAATAGCTAATTTATCTAAGAATTACTTCAAACAACCAAAAGTAGAGTAACAAAGGCATATTATAATTTAACAAAATGATTAATATTAAATAAAGGTAACGCTAATTTTACATTAATCATCCCACATAGTAAAATGAATTAAAATAAAATTAATTTTAATTCTCATTATATTCAGTAGTGGTTAAATTTTTTTCACATGTTATTTGTTTTTTTTGGTTCATTAAACATAAATAGGTTTGGAATGATTATAAAAATAAATAAATAAAATAAAATAAGATTTGGAAATGCATTAAAGTTGAATTGACAAACATAAAGCATATAAATATTTAAATTATTCAAAAAAAATTACCATTTTTAATATGAGATCTTTTCCATTTATTCAAACTCTGAATCTGAATAATAAAAAAAAAAAAGAAGAAATTTTTTGTTTAGTTTTCAAAGGAAATGAATTTCTGAAAATAAATTTAGTCATGAGTTATTTTAACAGGATAATCAACAATAAAAAATCAACTTATGAATACATTTAAAATATAAACCCATATCCAATAAATTTTGATGTGTTCATTTTCAATCTAACATCCACACTAAAAAAAAAAATTAAACACAATAGTCAATAAATAAGAGATTTAAAAATTGATAATAGTAGTGCTTTAAAAAAAAAAAAGAATAAAATCTTAATTAAATGACACATTATTAGCAAAAACAAAGAAATAAAGAAAAAAATAGATTGTAACAAAAAAAAATTAAAAATAAAAGAATAATATCCATTTACATAAACTCACTTTCTCACAAATGTAAAGACTCATGCAAGTACATATTTCAAATGTAAATAAAATATTTAAGACTTTTTGGCAATGAAAAGGGATCAGAAATGACTCAATGTTGATTTTTTTCCTTCCCCAATCTTCTGTTCAAGGTTACTTTTGCAGAAACTTGTTTTTATATTGAAAAGATTATGCTTAGACAAAACGTATTTATAGAATGCTATCATATTTAAAATTTATATGAATAATTAGTTGAAGATTTTAAAAGATAAAATATTAAGTTCACCTTGAAGATAAACTTTAAAAAAATTAAACTGAAATATATGAGAATTCTATAACAAACTAACAAAAGATAAATATAGATCGTTAAAAAAAATTATCATCTTTTTGGAATATTTATCTCCCAATCTTAATCTTTTTATTTTAAATATTTTGTTATCTTTTATTTAAATTTTCATTTTGTAGTTCAAATCTAAATAGTTATATTTTTATTTTTGCATATTTTTTCATCTCTATTTTTTTGTTATTCTTATATAAATAGTTATCTTTTTATTTAAAAAATTATCTAACTCGTAATCTTTTTTATTTGAATATTAATCTTTTATTTGAATTTTTATCAATTCAAAATATGGAATTGTATTAAATTTAAACTTTAAATGGATAATTAATTGATTATTTTAAAAGGTAAAATAATAAGTTCAATTTGAAGATAAAATTTAAAAAAGATTAACTTGAAATATATGGAAATTTTACAACAAACTCATAGAAGGTAAATATAAATCGTTAAAAAATTTATCATCTTTTTGGGATTTATATCTCAATCTAAATATTTTTATTTAAATGTTTTTTATTTTTTATTTGAATTTTTATTTTTCTAGGATCTATATCTCAATCTAAAATTTTTTTTTATATTTTATTTGAATTTTTATTTTTCAGTTCAAATTTAAATAGTTATATTTTTTTTGTATATATATTTTTTTCTCTATTTTTTTTGTTGTTCATATATAAATAATTATCTTTTTATTTTAAAAATTATTTGACTCGTAATATTTTTTTAATTAAATATTTTTTATTTAGTTTGTGTACATAAACCTTACTTCACATCATTAAAAATATTTAATATTTCACATTATTGAAATTTTTTAAAAAACTATCATACATAAATAATAGCTAATTTATCTAAGAATTATTTCAGACAACCAAAAGTAGAGTAACAAAGGCATATTATAATTAAACAAAATGACTAATATTAAATAAAAGTAACACTAATCTTGTTTAATCAGTAGTAGATATTACATTAATCATCCTTCATAGTATCTGTTCATGGAGTAAGACTCTAAAGAACCGGAATTGTTCCTCATTCTAATAAAATTGTATTTTTTATTATAATTAGTATATAATATAAGAATTTTCGGTTCTTTACATGTTTTACAAAAGTTGGTTCGGAGAATATTCTAAGATTTTAAAGTATGCTTGTTAATGTTTTGAAATATATATATATCGGTAGAATCATTTTTTCATTAAACTTGATATTCTGGATATAGGAATTAATTTTCTCGCCTTAAATTGTGGAACTGAACTGGAACCAAACCACTTTTGCGATTTGTTTCTGGTTCAGTTCCAAAAATTTTGGCCTTGTTTGGTTTGTATTTGGGAAACATGTTTTGAGATAAAAAGTACGAAAATTTGTTTGGTTTGATTTTTTTTCAAAAGATGTTTTGAAAAATTATTTTGAGAGAGAGTTTTGGAAAAAGTGATTGATTTGATGTGTATGAGAGAGAGATTTGTTTGGAAAACTTATAAACCAAACAAGTTTTGGAAAAAAAATTTGAAAAAATTTGTTTGGTTTGATTATTTTTGAAAACTTATTTGTAGAGAATTTTTTTCAAAATTTTTTGAGAAACATAAACCAAACAAAGCTGAATTTTAAAAAAAAACTTAATTCAAAAAATTCAAACCAAACACACTAATATGATCTCAAACTAGAGAAAAAGTCTGACCCTCGTTGAAAAAACCTACTAAGGCCTCGTTTGGGGACTGATTATTTTAGCTAAAAAGTCAACTAAAACTAGTCACATCACCTCTCTATTTTTCTACACATCTTTTTATAAAAAATTAAAAAATTACTAAAATAACATGTTCTCAAACGAGTGCTTGACTTCGTCATTAATCATGTGTGCACTTCGTAACTCAGGCAAATCAAAATTGACTGAGATGGGACAAAAAAGATGGGGTGTCTTAATTTTTTGGAATTATTTTATTCGGCTTAGTAGAAAATATTTTATATTAATTTAAGAGCAAATAATTTCTAGTAATAATATTAATGCAGATCCTTCATTAAAATACGAAAGTAATTTTAGACAAAAATGCCGTCACAGTTATGTTCACATTTTACATTTTAAAATAATTTTTAAATTTTAATAATTTTTTATTTACATATTTTTTTTATTCTCTCATTAAGGTCTAAAAAAAGGGTCCATAAATAATATGAAATTCTTAAAAAGATATCATGAAATTTTACTTTATTTTTTGTTATGTCACTATGAAATTTCATTAAGTGAAATTTTAAATTTTTGAACTAAAATTGTAAATTGAAGGACCAATTCAAAAAAATTAGGTTATTAATTCTAAATTTAGGGCTAATAAATTCAAATTGAAAACTCTAAATGACAAATTTTAAATTTTCTTTTTATTGTAAAACATTGAAATAAAACACAAGTTTTAAAAGTTTAAATTTATAGCTCCAAAATATAGTCAATGAAACTCTTTTTTTTTTTCTTTTTTTTTTTTTGGTCAATAGATAAAAGAATAATTATATTATTAAAAATATTTATATAACATATCACTAGTCCACAATTGTTAGAAAATCAACAAAGTCTCACAACCAATCCACCAAGCCCACTTAGCTAAACCCAACAACCACTTCACAACCATTAGGCCAAATGATTACTCAAGATCTAATTAATTTATTCGTAACAGAAGGTATCTGGATTAGATTAAACATCACACCATAAAGTACTTCACAACCATTAGGCCAAATGATTACTCAAGCCCACTTAGCTAAACCCAACAACCACTTCACAACCATTAGGCCAAATGATTACTCAAGCCCACTTAGCTAAACCCAACAACCACTTCACAACCATTAGGCCAAATGATTACTCAAGCCCACTTAGCTAAACCCAACAACCACTTCACAACCATTAGGCCAAATGATTACTCAAGCCCACTTAGCTAAACCCAACAACCACTTCACAACCATTAGGCCAAATGATTACTCAAGCCCACTTAGCTAAACCCAACAACCACTTCACAACCATTAGGCCAAATGATTACTCAAGCCCACTTAGCTAAACCCAACAACCACTTCACAACCATTAGGCCAAATGATTACTCAAGCCCACTTAGCTAAACCCAACAACCACTTCACAACCATTAGGCCAAATGATTACTCAAGCCCACTTAGCTAAACCCAACAACCACTTCACAACCATTAGGCCAAATGATTACTCAAGCCCACTTAGCTAAACCCAACAACCACTTCACAACCATTAGGCCAAATGATTACTCAAGCCCACTTAGCTAAACCCAACAACCACTTCACAACCATTAGGCCAAATGATTACTCAAGCCCACTTAGCTAAACCCAACAACCACTTCACAACCATTAGGCCAAATGATTACTCAAGCCCACTTAGCTAAACCCAACAACCACTTCACAACCATTAGGCCAAATGATTACTCAAGCCCACTTAGCTAAACCCAACAACCACTTCACAACCATTAGGCCAAATGATTACTCAAGCCCACTTAGCTAAACCCAACAACCACTTCACAACCATTAGGCCAAATGATTACTCAAGCCCACTTAGCTAAACCCAACAACCACTTCACAACCATTAGGCCAAATGATTACTCAAGCCCACTTAGCTAAACCCAACAACCACTTCACAACCATTAGGCCAAATGATTGTCGGCCACACTTTTCGCTCTATTCAATACCATTTTTTGGCAACCACAAGGGGGGTGAGGAGTGGCTATTGGTAGCAAAGCATGGGTGGGAGTGACAAGAAAGGGATGAGTAGTGACCATCGGTAGCAGGGAATGGGTAACTTGTTGCACAAAAACGGTAGGGAAATAGCAAGTTTGTTGTGGTTGGCAGCAACTGGTTTATAAAATACAGTAAAGAGAAAATACAATGAAAAATAAAAAAATAAAAGGAAATAAATTTTATTATTATTATTATTTAATTTCAAAAAAATGCCTCATGAGAGCGTGGCATGACAATTTTTGCGAGGCAATATAATATCAAACTAACAGAATAATCATATTTTAACTTAACTAAAATGTAAGATGGTAAATATTACAATTGAAAAATTAAATAGAATTTTATGTAAACTGTGAAAGTATAATTTAGTGAATATTCGTTTTATTAATAGTTTGTCTGATATGTGAACAAAAGAAGTTACATGTGCTAGTGTCAACATATTCTTGCCTAAAATTCTAATTGAGCCTATATCTTGGTTCACTGTCTTTGATACACACAAACACAATCAAGCCGTTTTTTCTTTTTGTTTAGAATAGGAGGAGAAGCAAAGTCAAGAAGGCACGTTGCCCATGTTTCAGGGACATTTTCTAGTTTGATTTATTTGACCTCCTCCTCCATTACCTATTGCTATGTACACCCTAATATAGTTGAATGCACATGACATGACATCCGAAGACCAACTGTTCCAATATAATACTTGTTTGCTTGGTTAATTATTCCATCCCCACTTGTTCTAGTTCAATACATGCCAATCTTCATTATCGCAATAGCATATACGTGCCGTGGTACTTATTCTACCCACTATTCACTGATTGGAATTTTCTACTGATTTTGTTGACAAGTCTTCTAAATATATTGGGACCAATTACGAATAGATAATAGTTTGATTAAATTTATATCAAGTTCTATGGAAAATAAGTTCGAATGAAATTGTCGCTAAAAATTGACGATTAGTAACTTTTTTTTGTCACGATTTTTGTAAATTGTTGCTAAAACTTACAATTAGTGACTTTTTTGTGACAAATTTTTCAAATTGTAGCTGAAAGTTGAAAATTAGTGACCTTTTTTTGTGATGATTTTTTTAAACTATCACTAAAACTTATAATTAGTGACATCTTTTGTAACAAAATTTTTAGATTACCGTTTAAAATTAACGATTGGTAACGTTTTTAATAATTTTTGATAAAAAAATCATTAATTACCATAAAACCTATTAAATAATAAGTTTACTTATTACAACCAACCCATAAATTCTCCATTCTTGCCAACCCTCTAGTCCATCCTTCCCTCTCATTATCATATAATAATGTAGATAGAAAGAATATGCGGATCATGCCTTCATACTTTTTTCTTTTCCTTTGTGTGTGTGTGTGTGTGTGTTCGTTAGAGATTGGGTCATGCCTTCCTACTTGATAATGACATTATGTAAAATTATTCGGTCAATTTAAATTTAATATGCTTTCAATTTCTGCATGGTAGTTGATAAACTATTTATAAATAAAAAAAAAAACCCCAAATAGTATATATTAAAATAATATAAAGAAAATATGCACATCATGCTTTCTCACTTTTTTTTAATTTTTGCATAGAAAGGAAGGACTGTCACACTTGCTAATGACATAGCCCTCGTTTGACATGGGCTAAAATAAGATTGGGAGGTTAAAATAGTAATAAAAAGATAAAATAGATTAAAAAATTAATAAGATAAAATATCACATCCGAATCATAATTATTTTATTTTTTCTCTCAAAAAGTTAGAAAAGTCAAAAAATTCAACCCAAACGAGATTTTTTAGCCCAAGTTAAAATAATCAAAAAGTCAAAAAGTTAAAAAGTCAGCTCACATCCCAAACAAAGGCTGAGGGGATGTTTGAGAATTTGTTTTTTTGTTGATTTTTTTGACTTTTATAAAATGATACGTGGACGAGTTAAAAAAATAATGTAATAATTTTTTCATTAAAATTTAGGATAAATTACACTTTGCCTTCTTAAAATTTCATCTATTTTTTTTTTTTGGCTCTTTAAGTTCGATTTTTTTTACTTTGGTCTTTCATATTTGCAATTCTTCCCACTTTACTTCTACACTAACTTCCATCAAAAAAATTAACAAAATCTGTAACATCACCAACACATTAGCTCCATGTGTGATGTAAAAAATTCATTAAAGATGAAAAATAAATAAATAAATAAACAAAAAAAATTATAATTTTTTTTTGTTTTTAGTGAACTTTTTTTAAAATATATTCATAAATATTATTACATTTTAGATGCATCTAGATCAGATGCACCTAAAAAAATAAAATAATAAAAATCAACTAAAAAAGAAAAAAGTTCACCAAAGACGGGAAAAAAAAAGTGATAGTAAACTTTTTATTTCAGAATTGACAGTATAGGTATTTGAGTTAGTAAATTTCATTTTTTTTCGTCTTTAGCAAACTTTTTTTTTTTTAGTTGATTTTTTTTTTTTAGGTGTATCTAATTTAGATGCGTCTATAATGTAATACTGTTTATAAATACATTTGGAGAAAAAAAAAGTTCACTAAAGACTAAAAAAAAAAATCAATTTTTTTGTTTTCTATTTTTTATTTTTTGCATATTTAGTGAATTTTTTACATCACGTATGAAGCTGATGTGTTAGTAATGTAGCGGATTCTGTTAATTTTTTTGGATAGAAGTTAGTTTAGGAGTAAAGTAAGAAAGATTGTAAGGGGTTGTTTGGAATAATCTAAATAAGTGCACTTTTTGTCTTTATATGAAAAGATGTGTAGAAAAATAGAGAGGTGATGTGATAGAAAAAAGATAAAAAAATAGATTATATAGGGAATGCCAAACCACCCTTAAATATGAAGGGCTTTGAGAAGGATGGCAAACATGAAGGGCCAAAATGAAAAAATTAAACTTAAAAGGTCAAAGTGAGAAGAATTACAAACATAAAAGATCAAAATGAGAAAAATCAAATTTAAAAGGTTAAAATAAAAAATAGGTAAAATTTTAGGAATACAAAATGTAATTTACTCTAAAATTTATGATTGTCAAACGGGGCGTACTGTTTTGTGTTTGACGAGTGGTGTAATTCATTGTTTGTGAATAACAAAAGAAAAATTCTAAAGTTTAGGGAAATTGTTATTGCCCCAAAAGGAAAATTCTAAAGTTGGTTCTGTTTTCTGTTTGACGAGTGGTATAATTCATTGTTTGTGAATACAGAATACTGTAACAAAAGAGAAATTCTAAAGTTGCTACAAAATATTAAGCCTTCGTTTGAGAAGAATTAAAATAATTTGATTTTTTTATTTTTTTAATTATTTTAGTTTGATTTTTTTGGTCTCATTTAGTTTTTGTTTTTGACTTACTGGCTATTGTGAGAGAAAAAATATAATAATTATTATTTAGATATACCATTTTATCTTATCAACTTATGTAGTCAATTTTATCTTTTGTGCTTTTTTAACTAAAAAACCAAAACCAAACATAGCTTAAAGTTGGTTATTATTGTACTCTGCACTATAGGGTTTGTTTGGCATGTCCCTTGGGGTTATAAGACAAAATAGGCTATTTTAGTCAAATTGAATAAAATGTCACATTCAAATCATAATCATTTCTTTTTTTCTTTCACAAAAGTCAAAAAAATCAAAAAACCTATCCCAAACGAGACTTTTTAACCCAAACTAAAATAGTCAAAAAACTAACTCACATCCCAAATGAGCTCTGAGTGTAAGATTTTCATTTTCTTATTATCATCACAAGAAAATTAAGCCTTAAATTGAGATGTGAGTTGATTTTTTGACTTTTTGACTATTTTAACTTGGGGCTAAAATGTCTCGTTTGTGATAGGCTTTTTGACTTTTTAGACTTTTGTAAAAGAAAAAATGAAATGATTATGAGTTAGATATGAACCTTCGATCAACCCCCTAGATGACCCCTTATCATTTTGGTCACCGATGTTGTTCCTTGGCCAATTGTGAAAATTTTACATTGGCCGGTTGACCGCTTGATCGTCTGCCCGATTGACCGGTAGTTTGATGAAAAGTCAAATCTTTCCGTTAGAGCAGGCGATATCAAAGTGAGTTTTTACTCAAATTTGATAAAAAATTTGATGCACCGTTGGAGATGCCTTTAGATATCCAAGAGTAATTTTATTTCAGAAAATGTTAAAAGATTTCAAAAGATTTATTAAAATTTTTATCAAATATTTTATATAAAAGTGTAACTCACACCATATAGATTTTATGTGATTCTCACACTATGAGATATTTAATAAAAAATTTGATAAATCTTTTGAACTCTCTAACATCACTCTTTTATTTCGATTGTATTCTTAACTTTTTTTTAATGACTATAGCCCAGCCCTAAGTGCAGGGCCTTCTTCATCAATACCAATCAAAATATATTCCTTTATTATTTTAATTGTCATTTTTTTTAATATATACTTTAGTAGTGCTTTTTATTTAAACTATATTTTTAATTTATAAAAAAAGAAATGAGAGGGAGATTTTTTTTTCTCTTAATAATAACAGATGAAATAATTAGTGAATAATAGCTCAACCATAGTTCCTATTGCTTAGAGCATCTCCAACATGATAATATATTTGTAGAAGTTGCAGAAGCTCAGCACACATCTGCAGAAGAAGCTCAGCCCACACATACCAGCTCATGTGAGCTGACCAAGGCAGAGTCATAGTTGAAGCCACAATTGCATCCCAAATCTGTTAGAGCTGCACGTGTTTACATGCAGTGGTTAATTAATTAGGAAGTTGTTATGTTAACTGTACCATAGTTAGCTTTAGTTCATAGTTAGTTTTAGTTAACTAGTTAAGAGAGTTGCTAATAGTTGTATATAAATCATGTACTGAAAGATATTTTGTCAAGTTGAATAAAGATTCATTTTCTCTTTATGGTATCAGAGATTGTATAGCTCTTGCGAGCATCAAAGCTTCATCTTCAAGATAACAATGGTGAATCTTCACCAAGGATCAACAATGGCAGATCTTCAAGAAATATCAACAATGGCAGCTTCTTCAACTATTACACCTACTAGTTCTCCTTTACCTTCAAATCTCCCCATCCTTATCTCAAATCTGAATTCTTTTGTTCCAACAAAACTTGAGTCTACAAATTATCTCATATGGAAGAACCAATTCCAAAACATATTACGAGCCGCTAATCTACTTGGATTTGTCGATGGATCAGAGATTTGTCCTCCTTCTACGGTTCTTGATGAGAATCATAATGTTGTTATGAATCAAGCACACACACAATGTGTTAGGACCCAAACCCGCCCCTATAAGTTTAGCGTCATAACCGGCCAGTAATCATAGATTACCTACGGCCTCTGTACAAAAGACCCTCTTAATATAAAGTATGAGGCTTAGCGGAAGATTAAATTACATAGAAATTATCCATCGAGTTGTGCATATATGAAGAAAAGTAGTATAATAAGTAAAGTTTGCTCCAAAAGTACATCCATTGTAAGTACAAGATCATGTCTCATAAAGAAACAACCCCAACTATACACACTTGCAAAAGAACTTTAAACTGCACAAAAAGGGGGGTTCAACAAGCATGGCTCCCAGAGCCTGATCGCTTCACTTGGAAGCTTCCTCAAAAGGCTGACTCGGGTGGACTCGAGGCTTTTTAACTCTGATGCTCAGCTTGCCCACCTACATATACATACATAAATAAATAATGAGCTAGAGCCCAGTGAGTAATAACAGAATAAAGAGGTTAAATGAATGAAGCTCAATAACATTGTCAGACCAAATTTTTATTAATTCATTAACTTCCTTCAATATCGTTTATGTGGTACATCCATGACGTGACAATATTCCAATAATAATGGACCATAAGTCAATCAATCCAAAAGTCATGGTATTGTTACCCCCAGGCAAGGGCTTGGCCATGGTATTATTACTCCCAGGCAAGGGCCTACATTCAATGGATGCCACAATGCCGTTTCAAAACAGAACTTCATTCATTAAAGGACATAACATTTCAATAAGCCATGCTATCAATTATCAAATCATTTTAAGAATTCATTCAATCAATCACATATCCATTTTGATAACAATAACATTTTCGAAAGTGAAGATAATTTGAACATATCTTTATAAGGTTATTACTTATAGTGGTTTGTGGTGACACTAAGCTTCGGACGTCCACCTAAACGAAACACATAACAAAGTACAAATGAAACTCCATTTCATTTTAATTCAATTCTCTTTATGTGTTTCTAACTTATTGTGTGATTATAGGAGTCCAAATGGTGCCTAAGAATGCTCGGAGTGGCATGAGGATGCAAATATGCATTTAAAAGAGTTGGTAAAATTTTGCTGAAAACAGGGTCTCTGCTCGAGTGGGGGTTCAAAAACAAACGTGGTCGCTCGAGTGTAACTTATGTCGCTCGAGCGGTCTGCAAAAGTACTAGTTATATGAAATTCCCGTTCGATGGTCACTTGAGCGGAAGACTGAGAAAAATGGTCATTACTTGAGCGCCACTTTGGTCGCTCGAGCGACCTGTAAAATTTCAGAAAACTTCTGGGAGCTCGATTTTCACGCTCGAGCGGGGTTTCCCTCGCTCGAGCGAATAGCACGAATTCTAGAATTTCCAGAACTGTGTTTGAAGTTCAAACATGGTATTCAAAGCCTTAAATCTTGGGGTTTTGGTACAAAAACATAGAGAATCATTATATAACATGAAAATACTTCCAATTTAAACCCATTTATTCAAAACCATGATAATTTCTCAACCAAATACTTCAACTTCAAATTATAAAATAAGTTTAACTCAAATTGAGTGTACATTTCTTCAAAACTTGTTCAAAATATAATCAAGTAACATGAGAAGCATGAAACCATGAAGGATTCTCCTAATTAAGGCGTAAATGTGCCATGCATGTAGGAATTTCATGAATTCTAACTCAAATTGTGCATGCATGTGTATAATTATGTTCAATTCTTTCATACCCAAGATGATCCTAGCATACACCTTTTAACTTCATGCAAATAAACTCACAACCGTGATGAATACAACTTCTACATGACTTGATTTCAAGAATTTGGGTTGAATTCATACCTAATGTGTGAATGCAAGTGTTGTATAGCTTAATTCTTCAATTCTCCTTCACAATTCTTCTCCTCTCTCTCTAAGTGTTGAGTTCTTAGCTTCCGTTCTTCAAAATCTCAGCTCCAAGATGTATTTGAGTCTAATTGAGCTTATGTAGCTCATACACATGTATATAATTAGCTTAAGTTAATTAAGCTTAGTTAGGACTAATTAATCGCACTTCATTCTAATAAACTCTAATCAATCATTCAAATTATTTTGATCCGAATCAAATTTCAATTAAAGTTGCTATAAAATTCTAAATATTCTAATTAGCCCATTCGGACAGTCAATTTCAGTTCTTGAAGCCGTTTAAGCTCTCAATTTTTGTCTCAAGTTATCAATTTGAACAGATATTCCATGTGACAACAGATAATTATAAAATTAAACATATAATCACACAATTTAACACACAATCATGCAATTAAACTTATTAAAATAATATAATATACTAGTCTGGAGGTCGGGGTCGTCACACAATGGATCACTGTTGATGCACATCTACTTAGCTGTCTTAGTACTATATTATCTTTATGCATATTCATATCTGTTCTTCATTGTATCACAAGTCATGAAGTATGGACTACATTGGCTACCAAATTCACTTCATTGTCCAGATCACATGTCCATTAATTGAAAACCAAACTTAGTCATCTTACCAAGAATAATTCAACAATGGAGGACTACCTCTGTCAAATCAAGACTAATTCTGATCAGTTAAGTCTTGTCAGATCACCAATTCATGATGAAGATTTGGTTTTACTTACTCTCAATGGACTACCTGATGAGTACAATGCCTTTAAAACAACAATTCGTATCGAACCTGAACCTATCTCTATTGCTACCTTATCTTCATTATTGTGTTATGAATCCATTCATATTGAAGGCTCTCTTAAACAGGCTCACACATCAGATCTTCCATTTGCTTATGCTGCTACTAGAATTAATTCTAGAGGTAGTTTTCAAGGTTACACCAAAGGAGGATAAAAAGGTAGCAATTCAGGCAGATTTTATAAAAACACTTACAGAGATGGAGGACAAGGTAGGTCTACTTCATCATCATTCTCAAATCCTCCCTCTAGTCAACATAACACTCCTTCAAATCAACATGGACTGATCTATCAAATTTGTGGTAAACCAAACCACTTAGTCATAGATTGTTGGCATATAATGGATCAGGCTTTTCAATCATCTTCTTCACAAGCAAGAGGACCACATTCTAAAGCCTATGTTGCCTCTTCTTCAAATGCTTCTGCTGCTCAAGAGCATCAGTCTACTATTGCTGCACCTGGTTCAAATTGGTTCTTAGATTCTGCGGCCACCAGTTATTTCACCAATGATCTTAATAATTTCACTCATTTTCAGTCTTATCAAGGTTCTGACCATGTCACTATAGGAGATGGTTCTGCTTTGCCTATTTATTACACTAGTAATGGTTTGCTTCTTACACCATCTACTTCTTTTCATCTTCATAATTTGCTTCATGTTCCTTCTATTTCTGCCAATCTTTTATCAGTTCATAAAAGACAACAGCTGCACTATTACTTTTGATGATGATTGTTTCATTATACAGAACAAGATTTCCAAGCAAATTCTTCATAAAGGTCCTCATTCAGCTAGTTTTTATCCTCTATTAGCTTCATTTGTTTTTGCTTCTACTTCTTCTACAACTTGCTTCAAGTCTTCCACTACTTCTCCCTGCAGCAAGACCACTTAGCACAATAGATTAGGCCATCCTTCTAGTAATAAGTTGCAATTTCTTGTATCTCAAAATTTGCTGCCTACTAATGTACCTAGTTCTAATGACAATAAGTTGTACACATGTTGTTGTGTTTCTAAGAGTCATAGGTTACCATTTCATCTTTCTAATTCCACTATAAATCAGCCATTGGCTCTTATTCACTCTGATGTTTGGGGACCCTTTAATGCATCTGTTTCCAATTTTAAGTACTATGTTCTTTTCATTGATGATTACAGCAAGTTTACTTGGCTATTTCCTCTTACCTACAAAAGTAAAGTATTCTCTAAGTTTCTTGAGTTCAAGGCTTTTGTTAAGACTCAATTTAATACTAAACTTCAAGTTCTCAGAAGTGATAATGGGGGGGAATATTTAGCAAACAAATTTCAGCAGTTTCTAAAGGATAAGGGCATCAAGCATCAACTTAGTTGTCTTCATACTCCTACTCAGAATGGAGTAGCTGAAAGGAAGCACAAACACTTAATTGAAACCACCGTTGCTCTTATGCATCAGTCTGCTCTTCCATTGTCATATTGGTTTGATGCTCTTGCAACTTCAGTCTTTTTTATTAACAAACTTCCCACTTGCAAGCTCAATAACCTTACTCCTTTTGAAACTTTGTTTCATCACTCACCTGATTACTCTTTCTAAAAGTATTTGGTTGTAGGTGTTTCACTTGGATTCGACCTTACACAACTCACAAACTTCAGCCTAGGTCTTCACCTTGTGTCTTCATTGGTTATGTTTCATCTACCAAAGGGTACAGATGTCTTGATGTTACCACTGGGCAGATCTTTGTTTCTAGGCATGTTATTTTTGATGAGTCTTATTTTCCTTTTCAGTCTCAGTCTATATCTCTTTTTCAGCCTACTCCTTATTCTCTTTCTCAGCACTAGACTTTCTTTTGGCCTTTATCCAGCTCAGCTACTCCATATTCTGTTACTACATCTATAGTCACCTCTACTCTTGTCAGTTGCTATCAGTGGCTATCAGTGGCTATAATGTGAATCAGAATAGTGTGGAAGCAAATGATGACCGTGTTTTGGGTTACCTCGTGAGTAACTACAGTGTCAAAGTAACGCCTAAAGAAAGAAAAAGGCTCGCGAGTGCTGCGGTGAAGCTGACCATTGTACACCCGTGAATAGGGGATTGTCAATGGAACCTCCACCTTTGGCTTTGGGGCAAGAGTCGGGAAGTATGCATACATCCATAGCTGTGGAGAAAACGCAGGGATATATGATCAATACAATTTGAAAAGATATAGGAAATGCAAAGCAGAAAGCATACAGTGTATGAACAAATATAGGAAATGCAAAGCAGAAAGTACATGCATTGAACAAATGTAAAGCAAGAAATTTTGAACAGAAAATGCAAAGTGTAAAGAGGGAACTGAGATGTGTACCTCTCAAACTCACCAGTAGCCTCCGATCAAGTATCCAATCCCGCGGGAAGTCAAGCTCATATAGCAGTACAGCGTAGTGAGGCCAGTCTCGCCCCAATCGTAGAAACTCACTCAGGGAAGGACCACCAGTGCGCTCAGCAAGTATAGCCCTATGGTGTTTGTCATATTTGCGAACAGGGTGGTACCGAAGTGGAACATCAGAAAACCCCGAGCATAGTGCTCTATCTCATCTACTGTCTCTGGCACGGTCCCCCAGAACCACTCCTCGAACCAGCTGTATCTGACCTGGGCTGTCCGGAACAAGAGCGAGTGCGCCCCCAGAAGCTCAATCCAAGTGACCTCCCGCTCCCCCATATCAAGATCAAGGGGAATCGGATCACCCCCTACGCCTAGGCCTGTGATTATGGCGAAGTCGTAAGGGGTCATCGTCATCTCTCTGGTAGTGGAAAGGTGGAGAGAGTTAGTGGTGTTCCATCATCTCTCCACTAGTGCTCCAAGAAGTGGACGGCTCGCTATGACTCGTGTCCGTCCAGAGCAAAATGGGCCGAAGCCTGCCTCGTCAATAATGGCTCTTACTCTGGCAGGGAGCTCGTCGTACTAATCTTTGGCCGTTGTGGCCCTATAGCCCCTGTATGTGCGAGCGTCACCCTGTGGTAGAGGACAAGTGAATCAGTGTAAATACAGTTCGATGAACAGGAAGTGCAAAACAAATGCAATCGCATTGGTGAAAATACAGTGCAAGAGTGTGATTAGTGCAAGAAATGCAAGTAAAGAACATCAGATGTGCAAGTGTATAGAGTTCGCACCTCAACGGCAACGGCCGAAAGATGGAAGTCTGGCTCCCTCAATAAGAGATCCGCTGGTGCATCAGCGAAATTAGTGAAGTGCCTAACACCACTAGCAGGCAGAATGTGCGTCTGGAGATGATATCTCACCGTGTTAAAAGGCCTCACTCCTGTGGCAAGGGCTTCGGCTTTGTATCAAAATCGAACTCTACCTCAAACTTCACCTCCAGAGGAGCCCCATCATGTGGAAAGTCATCTGCTATTTGGAATATAGATAAAGAGTCGATGAAAAGTGAAGAAAATGGATGGAAAATGCCAAAAGTCAACTTAAGTCAAACCCTAGGAGAGAGAAAATGGAAAAAAAGTCAGAGCTCGGGAAAAGGTGCCAAACCCAAGAGAAACTCGGGAGGAACAAGCCTCAAGTGGTGAAAGTGAAGAAAAAAGCACCGAAATTAGTTTTCAATCGGTTCAAAACGAAGGAAATCAATAGATTTTAGCGAATCAACTTCGCGTAAGGCATTGGAAAATGCGTATAAAGCTCAGATCTAGAGAGAAGAAAGGTCTAAAGAGAGAGAGGGAGGAATTTCGGTCATGGGGTATGAAGGAAATAAGCCCCCATGACCTATACATAAAGACCCACATGTGAAAAGACCAAAAGGGCCCGACCTGCCATCGATGGCCGGTCGGCCACCATTGGTGGCCAATAGTGCTTAGGGCTGGCCAACAGGCAGCCGACACCCCTCCTTGGTGGCCGTTAAGCTTCCAATGCTCCTCTTTTGTGTTTTGCTGCTGTTTTGTGTCCTCGGTGCTCGAGAAATGCAAGGAAAGTTCACTTTTTAAGCTCAAATTGCCTCTACGAAAGCTCCAAACTGTGTCTTCAGTGCATGATGATTCATCACTAATCAACACGAATGAGGTGTATCCTTTTTAGCTTGTTGCAACTCTTCCCAGAGGTAAATCGAAAGTTGCTATTCAATCTATTGTTGCATAGAATATGCATTTCTCCTTTGTTGCATAGAATATGCATAGAACATATCTTTCATCATTTGCTGCATAGAACATGCACTTTTTCATTTGCATAGAACATGCTGTCACTACATTTGCATAGAAAATGCTTTGTTTATTGTGCATAAAACATGCACCATTTACTACGTTGTACCTGTTAAGTCTCTTTCTTATGCAGGCAAGTTATTGTATGTACGGTCCATTCAGAGGAGTTCCAGGTGAAATCATTCCTGTCCTTCGAATTACTCGCTTTGGTTTCGAACACGCAGGTGCATCCTGGTGTTCACTTTCTTTCTCCTTTTGCGTGCAGCGCGTTAGGACGCTTCGGTTAGAGACATTGGGTGCATTTCGGTGTTCTTGTTACCTCTTTTCCTCTTGCATGCAACGCGTTAAGACGTTTCGGTTAGAGACATTTGGGTGCGTTCCAGTGTTCTCGTTATCACTTTCTCCTTCTGCGTGTGTGTAGACACCCCATTTTTGACTGACCTTAAGACTCAGACGTCATCGATTGCGTGCTCGGTGATGGTGCATGTTGTGCTCGTTTTGAGATTTCGGAGTTTTCGGCTGAGAGCCTTGCCTCCGGGCCTCTGAACTTTTTGTGCTTTGGCTCGGTTTGTGGACCGAACCTTGTTTCTCTTCCTTGGAGAGAGGGAGAGGTCTTGTAGACCATCTCTTTGTGGTCGTAGACCACTTTTCATGGTCGTAGGCCACTTTTCCCGTTTGGAGACTAGTTTATGATTTTTGGAGCCTTCGGCCGCGCGCCTTGTCTCAGGACCGCTTAACGTTTTCCGTTTGGCATGATTTTTGAACCACACCTTGTTGCCTCTCCCTAGAGGGACACCATGCCCCGAGAGACCACTTTTGTGGTCGCATACCACTTTTGGTGCTCGTCAGCTAGTTTTCGGGGCTTTCGGCCGCGTGTTTTGCCTCTCGATCTCTCGTCTTGCATCTGTTTTGGTTTGTTTTTGGTACAAACCTCGTTTTCCTTGTTTGGAAGGTGGTACAAGGGTGGGAGACCAGTATTTCCCCTTGGAGACCACTTTTCCTCCTGCCAGCCAATTTTATGGTCGGATAACTGGCTTTCTTAGTCTTTGGACCATCCTTTCTGGTCGACCACCATACCACCACTTTGCTTTCTGTGTGTTGACCACTCCCACCCATGGCCGACCAGTTTTTGTTCTGGGAGACCACTTGAAGTGGTTGGCCGACCACTTTAAGTAGCTAGCCGACCACTTCAAAGTGGTCGGCAGCTTTTTCTCACATTTTTGGAGATATTTTCCTCCAGCTAGCATAGCTGGAGGGCACCAGAGCCATCCTCCATACACGTGTATGGAGGGATTGCCTTGGCCCTTAGCTTCTTGGAGAAGTTTTGCCTTTTGTTCTCTATAAGAGGGAGGCTCCTCCTCACTCCTCTAGGTTCAGAAAATTGAGGCTTGAGAGATATAAATATAGTTTTGTGTCTATCTTACTATTCTTCTTCATTTTGTGGTTCAAAAGTGTAGTTTTGCCTTACTTTAACACACAAACACACACTCAAACACCATTCTTTTGCGAATGAGGTGCTTAGAAGCTGGTTTTGGTGTTCTTGGGTTGGTTTGAGCTTGAAAAACTTGCTGGAGTTGCAGTTGTAAAGGTGGCCTTCAAGGGTGAGTTTCTACTCCTTAAAACCCCCATTTTTGCTTAAGCTTTTAGCCCTTCTTGCATACTGTTTTAAGCTTAACTCTTAACTGGAAAAAGTTTCGTTTTTGTATGCTTAAGATCTTTGTTTAAGGTCACTTTTTCATTGGGGGTGATCTACCCCTTCTTAGGCCTTGTTAGACCTTGTTTTGAGCCATCCCTTTAGGCTCTTGTTGTAGCCTTTGCATGACCTTTCTACCACTGAAATCCAGAGGATTTTCAGTGATGGAAAGGTGGTTTTGGTGTCTCAAATAAGAGAGGGTCATCCCCTGTCCTTGTATTTTGTTTACTTGCTTCATATGCCTCATGTGTGAGCATGTTTGTTAAGCTTATGTTGGCCATATCTTAGCATGTATTTGTGGTTATTTTGCTGTGGCATACCACTGTTTTAGTTTGATTTTGTCACCTCATGCATGCCTAATACACTTGTAATGTAAATCACACAAACTAGTCTTGTATGCTTCATGAAGTAGCATGTCATTCTAGCTTGCTTTGTTTCCATTTTAGCATGTTTTTGGTGATGTTTTTCCATGTAATGACTCTGTTTTGGTTTGGTTTGGTTTGGTTGGACCTTGCATGCCTCGCGCACTTGTAGGGCATTTCCATGAAATAGCCTAACATGCACTATGCTTTAACATGTCATTCTAGCATGCTTTAGGCTTAACTTCAAGAAGCTTTTGTCCATGTTTTAACATGCTTTAGCTCTGATTTTGGTTTTTTCGGTCATGCATGCCATGCTTTGTATAGCCATAGTGCATTCTAGCTTGTTAGCTTTGTGTGTCAAGTCCACTAGCATGCTTTACTTGGACTATGTGAATGATTTGGCATCATTTGTTATGATATTTCAGTCCATGTTTCATGTTCATGCACTTGCATTTTTCACTCATTCAATGCGTTGGAGGGTTTGCCCCTTTATGTCTTAACATGGGTCATTGTGTATGCCTTCATGCTTTAGCTTGCGAGCCATCATTTCAATGTGTTTTTGGGGTTTTTATGCCATGATATAACTCTGATTTTTGTTGCTTAAGTCATTCCATGCTTGGTCTTAATAGGTGTAGTGCAATCTACCTTATTTGCCTTGCATTCATCATGCTTCATGCCCTTCATGCTAGCATATTTTGGCTTCCTTCCATACATGTTTTAGACTCATTTTAACATGTACTAGGACTGTTTTGGGTTGCTTTAGCCATATGCTTCATGTTTTGCATACTTGTACTGCAAGTGCTCTTGCTTGCTTCAAGCTTTGAGCACCATAGCATGCTTCATTTGTGTTGTGTACATGATTTGGCATCACTTAACATGACATTTCAGAGCATATAGGACTGCCATGTTCCCATTTCTTCCATGCTTTGAATGCCTTTGAGTGTTATGCATTGTTGCCTAGCTTATGGTCTAGCATGCATGTCATCTTGCCTAGGTACTTGAGCCTCCATTTTAGCATGTTTAGGTCTTTGTTTTGACCTATTTCAGCTCTGTCCATGATTGGTTCATGCATATTTCCCATGTTTTGCATGCTTTCTATATGTTGCTCTTTGTTAGCCTTATGCTTAAGGACCTTCGCATGCTATACTTGTGTTAGATTGAATGATTTGGCATCATTTCTTACTTCATTTCAGTGCTTATAGTGTTGTTACACTCTCATGTTTATCGCTTCTTGAGCACTCTTGAGAGTTGTGCTCTTAGGCCTACTTGGTTGGCCAATGCATTGTGCATGCATGCTTTGTATTTTGTGTCTTTATTTTGGAGTTATGGCCACTGATTTGGGCATGGCTGAGGTCTGCCCATTTTGGTTTAAGTCCATTGAGCATGTTTTATTGCATGTTGTTTGCATGCTTATATTACATCACATTGTGTATGCCATGTTCATCACATTGTGTATGCCTTATACCTTGCATTGTGTATGCCTAGGTTACATCATTGCATTGTGCATGCTAATTGATATTTGTATTGTGTATGCTAGTTGCATGCATTAGCATTGTTCGCATGTCATTAGCTTTGTTAAGTTGATCATATCACATTGCATTATGTATGCCATGTAGTTGCATTACATGTCTACCATATTACTTGTGTTGCATTGTTGTTTGGAATAGGTGTTAGTCCAAACACGAGAAACGAGGAACGTTTCATACTTCAAGTGATGAAACGTGTCTCAATTCTTGGTCGTCGACGCTCTTGATTATCCATGATGGAGTTTCAGACTTTAATGTGTTTACTTGTGCATTCATTTTCATATTGAATTGTGCAACTTCGCCTCTCGGCCATCATGCATTGAAATGTGCGATTGGTGGCCCAAGGGTCGAGAACTACACTCCCTTGAGTTCATGACATGATAGGGAGGGTGGTTGTGCACACATATCTTGTAAATACACTGTCATGCCCTTTCTTGCTCTCTGTTGCAGCAAACTGGAATTCAGCAGCAACAACTGGTCGGCCAGCCAGAAAAACTAGTTGGCCGACCACTTTTTCTGCCCTGCAACAACAAAAAGTGGTCAGCAGTGGCCGGTGGCACCCAAAAGTGGTCGGCCACCCTCCCACAGGGTTCCAAAGGTGGAGTTTTAGCTTTTCAGGAGCTTAATGCAAAGTTCTGAGGACAATTGAAAACAGAGGCAAATAGGGGCATCACATTGGATTTTTGAACGAGGCGACCGAGCATGCATCCAGTCTTCTCCCTCTGAGGCTCCTGTTTTTTTTTTTTATTGCTTTCCTTAGCTGTCATACTTAGATAGCTAGTTTATGCTTTGATTTGTGCCTTAATAGTTAATGCGTTTAGCTATTTCAATTCGTTTTGTAATAAGTAGTTAATTAGGATTAGTTAATTAATTGTGTTATAATAATTAGTTTAATTAGCTTAGATTAGCTAGTTAGCTTCTTATTCGGTCCCTCCGTCGAGAGGGCCAATTGTTGTAATAAGCGTGCGTGTGTGTGATGCATGTCTTCCAACCCCCATTTCTTTCTCCCTTTTACTTACCTGCTTATGATGGTTAGTTTTAGGGCATATTTCGATTAGCATACTTTATGCTTGCATGCGTGCATCCATTCATTTATATTGCATGCACCGGGCTCGGCGCATCATACTAACTACATTGTATTTCAATTCCTATTTAAATACATGTACCAAGCTGCATTTCACATGACATTCTAGAATAGCCGAGCCTATTTTAGTTGCATTTTCGCATGTGTTGCATTAGCCATCTTAATATGAAATAGGATCACGCATGATTTCTAACTAGTTCTCTGTTTTGGCTCGGAGTACACTGTGAGTGTTTTCGCTTTAGCATACTGCATATGTGTTAATGCTGCCATGTTAGCATGCTTGCCATGAGGCTAATTGCTTATTTGATATAACTGCCTGAATGCCTGTGGGTGAAGGTTGGATTACTTAAATTAGAACAATTCATCGAAATCCCCGATTTAGCCTACTTGCGAGTAGCAAACTTCAAATCATTTCCACAAACAAACATGCAATGTTTTGTTCTAAATTAGGCGATCTAGTCTATACTTGTTTGCTGTGCGCATCACGTAGTAAGATTATCTAATTAATTGGAATAAGAGCACATGTGTTTTCAAAAACAAAATATCATTCTTAGTACATGCCGATCTTTGATCGGGCGAGCGGGAGTGCTCATTGTATAGCCTTCCCCTCTCGTACCCAAGTTCCCGAGCCGAGGCAACTTTGGTGATGACGGACACGTGGCCTTAGGCATGAGTCAGGGTTTCCTAAATTTCCCAAAAAATAAAATATTTAGGTGGCGACTCTGTATCTGGCAAAGCAGTCCATGTTTGGCACTTCTTTATAAAAATCAGTTTTCCAAAACCGTTTGCCGGATTTGGACTCTTTGGTGATTTATCGGTCTCGTATTGCACTTTGTGAGATTAGATTCAGAACCGTGATATTGAGTCTGAACTGTAGTAGCTCATAACAAAACGAGATTCGCGTCGCCCCTCGCAGGCGTGCGGATATCGGATAGTTCCCGGGAGCACGTCTACAGCGTGACGCGTTAGGACGCTTCGGTTAGAGACATTTGGGTGCGTCCCAGTGTTCTCGTTATCACTTTTTTCTCTCGCGTGCGATGCGTTAGGACGCTTCGGTTAGAGGCACGCGGGTGCGTCCCAGTGTTTACCCTCTTTCTCCTTTTGCGTGCAGCGCGTTAGGACGCCTTCGGTTAGAGACATTTGGGTGCATCCCGGTGTTCTCATTACCCCTTTCTCCTCTCGTGTACGGCGCGTTAGGACACCTTTGGTTAAAAACATTCGAGTACGCCCGGTGTTTATACCACCCCCCTTTCTCCTCTCATGTGTGACGCATTAGGACACCTTCGGTTAGAGACGTTGGTTACGTCCCGGTGTTCTCGTTACCTTTTCTCCTCTCGCGTGCGACGCGTTAGGATGCCTTCGATTAAAAACATTCAGGTACGCCCGGTGTTTATACCACCCCCCTTTCTCCTCTCGCGTGTGACGCGTTAGGATGCCTTCGGTTAGAGACATTTGGGTGCGTCCCGGTGTTCTCGTTACTTCTTCTCCTCTTGCGTGCCGATTAGGATGCTTTCAGTTAGAGACATTTGGGAGTGTCCCGGTGTTCTCGCTACCCCTTTCTCCTCTTGCGTGTGACGCATTAGGACGCTTCAGTTAGAAACATTTGGGTGCATCCCGGTGTTTATGCCTCTCTTTTCTCCTTTCACATACAACGCATTGGAATCTTGCTTGAGACCTCGGGTGCGCTCGACGGTGGTGTTGTTCTTCATCTTTCTTGCACATCACGTAGTTAAGTTCGCATAATTTTCTTACATTCTATCTACATGAAATGTGGTTTGGCTTGTGATTCCCACGCGTGGCGTGTTTATTTACTTACTTCTTTTCGCATATGAGCTTGTTGTACCTTGTTTTGGGTTATATGGCATTTTCATTACAGAGTATTTGCATTTAAATGTTTCATTATAGCCTCATTACATAATCATAAGTTATGTTCTGCATTATGCATATCACTTGCATTTTGCCCCAGAACTACGCTGGTTTGATTCCTTGCAAAGCGATACGTAGGCAGCCTGCGGGCGCAACCGTTCTTTGTCTTGCTTGTTTGTTTGTCCAAGTCTTCGGCCTTGTCAAAAATGGGTCGTCTCTAGGCTTTGACATTTACTCTCGTCATTTCATAACTTCCGAGTTCTATCAAAGAGGGGCAACTGTAGACCCCATTTTGACCGTCCTTAAGACTTAGATGTCATCGCTCATGCACTCGATGATTGTTTGTTTGTGTTCGTTTTGAGCACCCGAAGTCCTCAGCGGAATGCCCTATCTTTGAGCCTTTAAACTTTGTTCTTTCTGTGCCTTGTTTTGGACCAAAACTTGGTGTCTAGACCACTTGGTGACCTGTCGGCCACCACCCAAGGCTGTCGGCCATGAGGTGTTTCTGTCAGCCATGGGTGTGGCCGGTCGACTATCAGTGGTGGCCAACGGCCACCAGTGCCTTTTTCCAAATAATTATTGATAGTTGTGCCAGCTGTTGCACACTGAGCTGCATCTCCATACACGTGTATGGTGAGATGTTTCTAAACTCAAGCGGTGGTTTTTCTATAAATAGGGGGGCTTCCTCCCCCATTTTAGAGGCTTAGACAAATTAAAGCAAAAATATCTCTCTCTAGAATTCCCCCTCTCTCTTGATATTTTGTACACATTTGCTCATAAGTCCTTAGCTTTTGCATATCAACCCTTAACCAAATACTCTCACCTTTGGGCTGAGATTACTTGGAGTCTTGTTTGAGCTCTAGAAGGGGGTTTGAGCTTGGATTATTGGCTCTTTCGTGCTTTGCTTCAAAGGTATAGCACTTACCTTATTTAAGCTTGTTTTGTATCTTGGTTTTGCCATCTATTTCAACTATTTTTGGGCTGATTTTGAATTGTCAAAAACTCTATTTTTGTGACTTAAAAGTGGTGGTTTGAGGTCTTTTTGAGTTAGGGGGTGGTCCACCCTTCTTGCTCTTTTGTTTGTTAAGCTTTTGTACCATTTTTTATCACTTTCAAATCAACTTTTTTGGGTCTTTTAACTACTGATTATTTTATCTAGAACTCCTAGAACCATTGATTGTTTTGGCATCTAGCTGCAAGTTCTCAATAGTCTGCTGGAGTTGACGAAGCATGTCTTCCATGTTGACTGGAGGACTTTGATGCTTTGACCGTCCTCAAGACTGGGTGAACTGAGGGCTGATTGCTGTAGAAACTGCACTGGTGAATTCTACTTGAACGTCCTCCGTCTTGTACCCGGGGGGGTGAGGTAAACTCTGGTTGCCTCTTAACAAATTCTAACCTGACAAAGTCTATCGATACAAGTCCATAATACCTAGGGGATATTGGAGCCATTTGAAGCTATGGTTCCAGGACTACCTTGCAAAAGAGAAAAACATACAACATCTCAACCCAATTTCACTAGAATGGATATGATCACAGCTGAGTGACTGTGCTCTCTACTGAATTCTGCCCCAAAACGGATACCAACTCGCAACTAATATGCACATTCCTGTACAATTTCACTGTAAAGCACATACCAGTTAATTGAGAGCCAAAACACCCCTATGAGAGGATAAGGTTACCCTGTCCTAGTTTCGTCAGGAGCTAGGGTTCACTATTCAAAACAAAGTGTTTCACACAATCCTGAATTTGGGTATGTAACCTGTCTTAGTTTGGAACAGTCTCTATGGCTTCCGATATGTAACTAGGTCGATTGGTCAAAAGGGGTACCTTAGCAAGACTACCTAATATACGTCTCATACCTAACACTGAGAAGTCAAAGGAGGATCAAACGGTACAGCGGTAGTCTAGATCCAAGGGTTGTGTTCCCATCGTGGCAGAGCCCGCAACCAATCAGCCTTTTGGCAAGCTTTTCCAAGCAAGCCTTTGGCAAACCGCTCAGGAATAGCAGATGGCAAACACTGTGACTTAGGTGCACCGATGCAAATGCAAATGCAAAGAAACACATAAGTGTAGATAAAATAACATATCATGAGTTCGAGTCAAGTTCTCTAAGTCCCCAGCGGAGTCGTCAGAAAGTGTGGACTCGTCTTTTTTTCACGCCCCCTTTCAGAAGGTTTGAAAAGAAAGCCCCACAGTTCGGACTCTCGCGGTTCTGAATCTAATCTCACAAGTACAATGTGAAATTGATAATCACCAAAGAGTCCAAATCCGGCAAATCTTTTTATAAAATTGATTTTGAATCAAAAATGTCAAAATTAGACTGTTTTGTCAGATACAGAGTCACTATCTAAATATTTTATTTTGGGGAAAGTTAGAAAACCTTGACTCATGCCAAAAGTCACATGTCCATCATCACCAAAGTTGCCTCGGCTCAAGAACTTAGGTACGAGAGGGGAAGGTCTTGAAATGAGCACCCCGACTCGCCCGATCAAAGATCAGTCTCTACTAATCATGATATGAAATTTTATAAACATTATGTGTTCTTGTTCTGATTATTAAACTAGCTTTACTATATGATGCGCACAAGCAAGTATAGACTAATTGTAAGACTTTGAACAATTCAACTCATGTTTGTTTGCGAAAATGATTTGAATTTGAACCTAAAGTGGGCTTAAAATTTACATTTGTTGAATCGTTCCAATCCAAATAACAAGCCTTCATCCACAGGCATTCATGCAGTTTAGCATTTAAGCACATAGCCTCATGGCAAGCATGCTAATCATGGCAATATGACAATCACACTCATGCAAGTATGCTAAAGTATAAAACTCACCGAGTACTCCAAGCCAAAACAGAAACTAGTTAGAAAAATGCATGATCCTAACTATGTTAAGTGTCTAACGCAACACATACAATATGCAATTAATAGGCTCAACTACTAATATGGCATATGAAACAATTTGAACAACATGCGATTTAACACGTATTCAAAGAAGATATTGAAATTGCAATGCAGTTTGAATGATGCGACGAGCCTCGGTGCATGCAAGATAAATGAATGAATACAAACATGCAAGCATAACGTATGCTAATTGAAAATGTCCCTAATCTAACCATTGAAAGCAATTAAATAAAAGGGAGAAGACGTGGGGTTGGAAGACACACACACACGCACACACACGCACACTTATTACAACATTACGCCCTCGTGAAGGAGGGTCCAAATGAATAAAAGCTAATTAACTAGCTACGCTAATTAAGCTAACTAATTATTACAAACCAAAACTAATTAACTATTCTAGCTAATTAATTATTACAAACCGAAAACGAATAACTGGTTAAACTAACAATTATTCGCAACATTTAATTAGCTATAACTAATTAATTACAACACATGCTTGATCTAATGCTAATTAAACTAACTAGCTAATCACAGGAAGCGAGGAATGCATGCATGCTAGATCCTTCACCCGAAAAAGTCACTGCGTTGCTGTTGTAAGCCTCTGTTTGCACATATGATCACTAAAAATTGTGCCAACTTTCAGAACACCTCTGCTCCACCTCAGGAACACATTATGCAAAAACCACAAATGGCCGACAAGGGGGACAAGGGGCCGGTTGGCTACCATTGGTGGCTGGTTGGCCACTGCTAGTTCACACTTGCATGCTGCAACAGAGAGCAAAACAGTGTATTCTCACAGGTTGTTTGTACTGTTTACCCTCTTTATCATCACACAAGCTCAAATGAGAGAAACTCTTGGCCCTCAAACCATCAATCAAGCAATTTCCATGCATGATGGCTAAGGGACCAAGTTTGTATATGTTAATAAATGCACAAACAAGACCAAAATGTCCATCACCCTATCATGCATGATCAAGGGCAATGGAGACCAAGGAAAGCGACGCATTTCATCACTTTTGAGTATGAAATGTTCCATTTGCCTTGTGTTCAAATTAACGTCCGATTTGAGCACATGCAATGCAACATAAAGAATGCTTAATCTTGCCTCTTTTACTTGTCCATTTTGTTTACTCATTTTAATTACCACACCATTCATTAGTCAATTTGTCCATTGGTGAGTGTCTTCTAAAGCGAAAGAAGTATCAACCAAGGGGTAGTTCAAGGCATGAGGGGAGCTTCATGCTGTTGGTAATGAACCCTCAAAAGATGATTAAACCATTAAGCATGAGCCTCAACCTCAAGCTTAAACAACCCTAAGGTTGAAACAACCCTCAAAATAAATGAAAAAGTGAAGAAATGAGGGAGGTTACAGAGATTGTATGTGCTGAAAATGAGGGATAAAAGTACTAAAAACATGTAACCAACTCACACCAATGATGGTTAAAGCCTTAAAACACCAAACTAGTGAAGGAATTAACATTATAACTATGCAAAACAAGACTCAAATGAATTAACCAGCCAAAAATAGAGGCAAAACAACCCTAAATATAGTCTAAAACATGCTGGACTTGAGCCACAAAAAGCTAAAACAATAAGCTAATAAATGAGGCTAACTAGGCATGCAAACAAAACACAAGAAGATGAGGCTAACCCCTCCTATTTTGAACTTCAAAACATGATTTTAGCCACTGAAATAGCTCTGAAAAATAATTTTTAAAAGCTCTGAAAAAGATGATGCAATGGTGGGAAACACAAAGGCAAAGGCCTCCATAATAAGGTACAAAGAAGGGCTATCAACCCCTCAACCTTTAATGGCCTTAGGACCCAAGCTTCAGCCCAAAAACACAGAGTTTTTATAGCCCAAATTCAGTTGGAAAACATGCTGGAATGAAGACAAAAGTAGCTAAAACAATCAATGTCTTTAAGTGCCAGATGGGGTTAAACTATTAGGTGCAACACCTCCATTTCACACTTAGGTAAACAAGAGGTTTAAAGCCACTTTCAAAGCAAATAAAAGAGTGAAGAATGGAGGGAGATTGCAGAGATTTTAAGTTCTGAAATGAAGTGCAAAACAACACTAAAGCATGCTATTAACTCACAACAATGATGATCAAAGCATTAAAACATCATGCTAGTGAAGGAGATTAACACTACAACGATGTAAAACAAGCCTCAACTGAACTAACCAACCCAAAACAGAGCCAAAACAGGTTATTTCAGAGGCAAAAACATGCTAGAATTAAACTAAATTAAGCTAGAAAAACATGCTAACATGTGAGGCTAACTAGGCATGCAAACAAGACACAAGGAGGGGAGGCTAATCCCTCCAATTTTGGACTTCAAAACAAGGTTTTTACCACTGAAAAACCTCTGAAATTCAGTGGTTAAAAGGCCCAAAAAAGTTGATTTGAAAGTGATAAAAAATGGTACAAAAGCTTAACAAACAAAGGAGCAAGAATGGTGGACCACCCCCTAACTCAAAGAGATCTCAAACCACCACTTTTAAGTCACAAAAACAGAGTTTTTGACAGTTCAAAATCAGCCCAAAAATAGTTGAAATAGATGGCAAAACCAAGATACAAAACAAGCTTAAATAAGATAAGTGTTATACCTTTGAAGCAAAGCACAAAATAGCCAATAATCCAAAGCTCAAACCCCCTTCTAGAGCTCAAACAAGACTCCAAGTAATCTCAGCCCAAAGGTGAGAGTATTTGGTTAAGGGTTGATATGCAAAAGCTAAGGACTTATGAGCAAATGTGTACAAAATATCAAGAGAGAGAGAGAGAATTCTAGAGAGAGAGAGAGATATTTTTGCTCTAATTATTTCTAACCCTCTAAAATGGGGGACGAACCCCCCTATTTATAGAAAAACCACCCCTTGAGCTTAGAAACATCTCATCATACACATGTATGGAGATGTAGCTCAATGTGCAACAGTTGGCATGGCTGTCAATAAATATCAGGAAAAAGGACCACCAGTAGTTGCCGTCTTAAGCTAGCAAACAAACCAAAGGAGGGGTGGCTAACCCCTCCATTTTTGGGACATCAAAATCACTTTTTTAGCATCTAAAAACCTCTGAAAATCTGTGGTACAAGTACTACCAAAATGTCATTTTTACCAGTATTAACCGGAAGGCTCGATACCTATCCGCGCAGTTTTTTGGTCTTTCACCAAGGACACTCAGGCCAACTTATCAAATTCCTTTACACCACCTAATCCGGACTTACCACGTATTTACCGCATAAGTCTTTCCGTAATTTCAATCACAATGTTTCATTTTCAATGATGGTTCAAAAACTTTCTCAACACTTCTCATGTTATGCGAGATTAATGTAATGCCAATGCAACAATTACCCATACTACTACATTGTTCTCTACTTTAATCATATTCAACAGTGTAGTCAACATTCATGCTCTTTCAACATTTAAATCAAGTTAATTCAATGCATAATATGAATGTTCACTCTCAAATTCAATAACTCTTATACATCAAGGAAACTCTCCACCAACATCTAAAGACATAAGGATGTAAAATAAACATTTCTCATTCACATGTAAAGTAAACATTTCTCATTCTCTTGCCCAACTTGGTACCCATCAATATGTAAACAAAACATACGTAGTTATACATATATATATATATATATATATATAATCTCAACATAGTTGTTCAACCCTCTTTATTTAGGAAATTCCCCAAATTTCTAGGTTTTCACCAAAACCCCCAACATTATCCCATCTCTTTTGTAAAACCCCTTTCAAATCCCAAATCTCAAACATGATTAACTAAAATTCCAAGGGAAACATCTTTTTAAGAAAACAAGATGGAGTTCATTCTACAAAATCATCCATTTCTTGAATCACAAAACCCCATTTTCGAAATAGTAAGAGAAGATCCCAAAAATAACTAAAACTTACACAAATTTACTATAACTCAAAGGAGAACCCTACCTCAAAGGTTGATGATGAAATGGAGATGAAACCCTAACTTCAAGGAGGAGAAAGCTTGATCTCTACCACACCAAGTGAAGTTCTAGCTTGAGCTTCAAGATTTGAGGAGTTGATGATGATCTAAACCCAATGGATAGCAAGATTCAAGAGTTTTTAATGCTTTGGTTAGGGTTTCTAGAGAGGAGGAGAGAAAATGGTCTTAGAGTGAGAGCGTGAAGCCCTAAATGTGAGATACAACTCGGCCTAAAAGATACAAAAATGCAGATTTTCGGACCCAGACTGACCGCACGTGCGGCGCCCTTCCCCGCACGTGCGGAGCGTGCCCTCCCGCACGTGCGGCTGTCACTCCCGTATGTGCGGCACTTCCCGCACCTCACTCACACACGTGCATATTAGACAGAATGCACGCCCAGCTTTCCCCTGAAATCCGCACGTGCGGCCTCACCCTACCGCACGTGCGGACCTAGGCCCCCGTATGTGCGGCAAGCCAACCAACCCAGAAAAATTGTTGGTTCGATCCCCGGGCACTCCAGACCTAACCTCACGCCTCCCGGAACTAGTGAAGTTCAACGCCAACAAACAAAACAAGAACGAGAGTTTTAATTGGAAATAACCTCCGAATGTTTTTCAAACCCAAAGGGAACAAAAGAGGATGCAACTAAAGAGGAGGGAAAAAGAAAGAGAGAGACCCTGTCATCACAAAAAAGCTCAAAAAAAGTTGATGAAATAATGGGAAACACAAGTGGAAAGGCTTAGAAAACATGGTTCAAAGAAGGGTGATTAACCCCTCTACCTTTAAGAGCCTCAAACCACAAGCTTTAGCCCATAAAAACAGGTTTTAAAGAGCTTAAAAATAGTAAGAAAAGATGAAAAGCAAATGATGTAAAGATGGTACAAAGGCAAGAGAAAGTATATCTCTTGGAGATGAGTGAACCCTTAAGCCATAAACCACCAATTTCCGCACTCTCAAGTGTTTCAAGAGCTCAAATCCAAGCTCAAATTACCTCAGCAAGAAGCTCTCTAGGTTTGGTTTGGTGTGTTTGGGCATAGGCTATGTAAGTTGCAAAAGAGAGAGAGAATTGTAGAGAAAGAGGATTTTTCCAAAAATATTTCACTCTTAAATATTTTCTAACCTTGAAAGCAAGAAGAGAGCCTTCTATATATAGAAAAACAGCCCCTCAGGTCAAAAATATCAAGCCCTGGACAGCTGGAGCTTTTGGGGGACAACTAGCACACAAATATCTAGTTTTTTCATCACTAGCCAACATGTTTCAGTGGTGGCCGCCAATGATGGCCGGTCGGCCATCAAAAATCTGCTTCTAGGCCCAACTTCAAATGAGCATATCTCCTTCATCCGGACTCCTTTGTAGGTCATTCTTGAGTTTAAATTGAAGCACCGGAAGTCTAATTTCCAATGAAGTGTCCTCACATCAAAATTCTAAGTGTACAAAGAGATATGCTTATTTTAGTGAAGGTCACTCAGTTTTGGCTTAATCGGATGGATGCCTAACTTCAACTAGCCATATCTCTCTCATCCGGACTCGGCTTTAGGCAATTCTTGGGTCTAAAATGAAGCCCCAGAAGTCCAATTTCCAATGATAGTGGCCTCACAACTAAATTCCAAGTGTGAAAAAAGATAGACCTAATTTAATGAAGGCTGCCCGGTTCTCTTTTAACGGTTTATGCCCAACTTCTTCCCCAACTAGGTTTCTTCCCTCTTCTCCAATTTTCTTCAACTCCAAACCTCTAAATAAGATGTTTTAAAATATTTTTGAAATATTTCACCCCTCTTCCATTTATTTCCACTTTGTCCTTTCTTGGTTTACAAAAAGTGCAATTTTTAACGAAATACGAGCCTCGGAACATCGTAGAAACTTTTGGAAAAAATATTTTCAAAAAGAGGGTTTTAAGGTCTAATATGATTTTGGCCAAAATCATTTTGGTCTAAAATGGGGTGTAAGGTTGGGATTTAGAGCTCCTCTTACTGAAGAAATCAAACGTTTGTACAGTATAACTTCATCATTGAGTGATCAACCTGAGGCACCCAAGTCTTAAGGGCAGTTAAAAATGAGGTGTCTACACTCGCCGCCGTATACCTGGAGTTAGAAACATTATGTTAGTTACATGGTTCCTTGTCTTACTATGTGAATGGGCACAACATTTTTTGTTGTACTTTTACCTCATTTAAACCAAGCTTCGCCAAAGATATGGACTTCATGTTGGTATATAAGACTGTAAGGTCCCACTTCACACATCACAGAATGACATTAGGTTTGCGAAGTTGTAAGATAGTTGTGTGCTCACACAACCAGTACTGAAACAAATAACAAATATCAGTAATGTGAATGTTCACATTAATAAACACTGATGTGAATGTTTAAACCAGTGTCTATTAATGTGTGTTTATCCATTACTGAACAGTAATGTGAATGTTCACATCATTGATGTCAACTTCCACACCATTGCCTAGTAATGTGTGTTCCACATTTGTTTTGGTGCTAACATGATCAAAACACTGGTGTTAATGTTTACATCAATACATATTGATGTGAACAACAATATAATATGACTGATTGAGAAATTAACAGTAATGTGAATGTTTACACCAGTATCTACTAATGTGAGTTTATCTATTAATGAACAATAATGTGAATGTTCACATCATTGATGTCAACTTTCACACCATTGCCTAGCAATGTGTGTTCCACATTTGTTTTGGTGCTAACATGAGCAAAACACTGGTGCCAATGTTTACATCAATACACATTGATGTGAATGTTCCTTACATTTTACACTGTCGTGAGCATTCACATCAGTGTGTACTTATGCCAACCTTGCCACCAGTGCATATCGATGTGTGTCATATTTGTTTTGCTGACAACATGAGTGGACAGGCCTCGTGAATCTCATATTAAATATAGAATATGATTTATGAGATTTACCATTAACAACATAACACATTGGTGACTCGTCCTGGTTTTCCCCAATTTTGGCCCACTGACCCCATCAGGGTTGCCCAGATGCTCTCAGCCCAGTCATACTTGATCATGTTGTCTAATGGGTCCATGTATGAATAGAATGCCCATCTAATTGCTTCTCTAGACGTGGAAAAGAACAATTTGATGCATGTATACATGCAAACTAATCTTGTAACCTCTTTATTGTCTTGTTTCTTTGTGCCCTTTAATGCTTTGTTCAGAATTTCACGTATTTTTGTTGCACTTAACTGACTGACATCTTTGCACATTCGGTGTATGATGCTAACCGTTGGTTTTGCACCATAAGAGAGATCCATTGGCTTGGTGCCGCAGTCCACCCCAAAAATAAGTGATACATCACTTCTAAAAATCTGAATGCTCTTGTCCCCTATGTAAAACCTCCCACTGGATGGCTTGAATGTCTGCACTATACGTACAAGGACATCATCGTATTTCATGCAATGGTTGGGGTCAACTTCATTACTTATCAAACAATCAAATAGGGCCAAAATGGTGTTTTCCTAAGGCATTTCAATTGACCATTTGTAAATTTTGTAGCCTTCAATAGTTTCACCAATCCAATGATATTTGATCGGTAGTTGACCTTTTTCATGTTCACTTATTCACGACTAGCTATTTGATCGGGTTTACCTTTAGCACGAGATTCCTCTCTCTTTCTTTTGCCATCAAATCTACGGGAAAGAACTGTTTGTTCAAATACAAGAAAATTTAATATTACTGTTCACAAATAAATAGTGATAATAAGTATAAATTATTATATGCCATGTGAATAATGGGATGGTGATGGTGAAATAGTATGTGAATAGTTGGTGCAAATGTTCACGTGAAGAGATGATAGCACATGACAAAGCAACATTCACATAAAGATGTGAGAACAGTCACACATTACAACTATTAAACTAACACGATGTTAATCTTCATATCATTACACTTATATATTTGACTATGAATGTTCACAGCCAAATATATGGTGTGAATATTCAATATGCATTTGACAATGTGAATATTAACATTATATTCGCAATGTGAATATTAAAATTATGTTCAGAATGTTACAATGTGAATATTAACATTATGTTCAGAATGTAATTATTGAGATTATGTTTAGAATGTGCATATTGACATTGATGTTAATCAATAACAAGTGAAACAATATGATGTTATTATTTACAACATGCTTACAAGAATTCACATGTAACCAAAACAGGGTTAGCAACCATCCATAGTTTGGACTGCAATTATTTCATGACCATTAACAACCATCAACACTAACAAGTCTGACATTGATGTCACAATTTGAATATTTACTCACTAACTGATCTAATGTGTGCTTATCCATTACTGAACAGTAATGTGAATGTTCACATCTTTGATGTCAACTTCCACAGTATTGCCTAGTAATGTGTGTTCCATATTTATTTTGGTGCTAACATGAGCAAAACACTGGTGTCAATGTTTACATCAATACACATTAATGTGAACAACAACATAATATGACTGATTGAGAAATTAACAGTAATGTGAACATTCACATTATTATACACTAATGTGAATGTTTACGCCAGTGTCTACTAATGTGAGTTTATCCATTAATGAATAGTAATGTGAATGTTCATATCGTTGATGTTTACAAAATCAAATCCAAAAACACCAATAGTAGTAGGGCAATGTAAATACATACATCGGTGATCACATTATATTATCATTGCCTGCAAAATAGAGGGTGGAACCAACAACACCAACAAGTCTGATATTGATGTCACAATGTGAATATTTACATCATATTCCATCACATTTTTGCAGTCAATGATAACATAATGTGATCACTGATGTATATATTTACATTGCCCTACTACTATTGTTGTTTTTAGATTTGATTTTGTAAACATCAACAATGTGAACATTCACATTACTATTCATTAATGGATAAACTCATATTAGTAGACACTGGCGTAAACATTCACATTAGTGTATAATAATGTGAATGTTCACATTACTGTTAATTTCTTAATCAATCATATTATGTTGTTGTTCACATTAATGTGTATTGATATAAACATTGACACCAGTGTTTTGCTCATGTTAGCACCAAAACAAATGTGGAACACACATTACTAGGCAATGGTGTGGAAGTTGACATCAAAGATATGAACATTTAAGTCTGGCATTGATGTCACAATTTGAATATTTACTCACTAACTGATCTAATGTGTGTTTATCCATTACTGAACAGTAATGTAAATGTTCACATCTTTGATGCCAACTTCCACACCATTGCCTAGTAATGTGTGTTCCACATTTGTTTTGGTGCTAACATGAGTAAAACACTCGTGTAAATGTTTACATCAATACACATTAATGTGAACAACAACATAATATGACTGATTAAGAAATTAACAGTAATGTGAACATTCACATTATTATACACTAATGTGAATGTTTATGCCAGTGTCTACTAATTTGAGTTTATCCATTAATGAATAGTAATGTGAATTTTCACATCGTTGATGTTTACAAAATCAAATCCAAAAACAACAATAGTAGTAGGGCAATGTAAATATATACATCGGTGATCACATTATGTTATCATTAACTGCAAAATAGAGGGTGGAACCAATAACACCAACAACTCTGACATTGATGTCACAATGTGAATATTTACATCATATTCCATCACATTTTTTGGTGAAGATTGGGGGTTCTATGGATATCAACAATCAACAATACCAACATTGACAGTAATGTGAACATTCACATTATTATACACTAATGTGAATGTTTACACCAATGTCTACTAATGTGTGTTTATCTATTAATGAACAGTAATGTGAATGTTCACATCATTGATGTTTTACAAAATCAAATCCAAAAACAACAATAGTAATAGGGCAATGTAAATATATACATCAGTGATCATATTATGACTGAAAAACAGAGGGCGGAATGATGGTGCTTACTTTTTTTCCTCATTATGGGTGGGTATGGAAATCGATGGACCACACTTAGTCGACCGACGGGAAATACGGAACAACGAACCACCCTCCTTCTGATGTAAACCTTCGCAGCGGTGAGTTGAAGTGGAATAGCAGTGGCCGAAGACAGTGGACGTTGGACGACGACGGTGGTGAGGCAACGTGAATCTAGGGTTACGATTTGAGAGTTTTTTGGGGTCGACGATGAGATTTTCTTTGGAAAATCAGTGTTTTGTGGATTGAATAGATGGAATAGGAATGGTTTGTTTTCAGAATTGAGTAGATGTGGGAGAAGTGGAAGGAGGGTAATTTCGTCCTATTACAATGAATGGACCTAATGGAATAATAAAAAACGATTTGGGTCTTATGGAATAAAACTGTTAAGAATATGATTTATGGAAAAAACTCCTTTTTTTTTAATGGAAACTTATGATATTTACCATGCTAATTATATAATGGTGCTTTTGTGCTCATTAAAAAGGCCATAATTTGTATTATATATATATATATATATATTTTTAATTATAATTTATATCTATAACATATATAAAAAGAATGTAACCTTAAAGACCGCGGTATAACGTACCTGGTTCCCGTTGTGTTCAAGCATCAACCGAGGTCAACCCACAACTTGCTTTTCGGTCCTTCTAGAAATTACCTAAGTCGGTGCTTCAAAGTAGTAGAGCCCTAAGCCTAGCGTCCATGAATGTGCGCCATGTGGTGGGAAGAAAGCGGTGTTTTTGTTTGCTTCTTCAACTAGATTTATCCTATTTTTCAAAAAGAGGAAGTCAGTTGGTGCACAAAAGCATATGTACCAATAATCTATAACAAAGGCTTCTGACAGAGTCCATGTGAGGTGACCGAATAATGAGGATTCAATGTGAGATTTCCGTGTATGTTGTCTAGAGTGTTCCTATGGCGGTGAACTGATTGTCCAGAGTGCTTCTGTGGCGGTGAACCAATTGTATTAAATCATATATACACTTATGAATTGGAATTCACCATGTCTAGAGATCAACTCCCAAACTGCACAATCAGGTATGCCATTGTCATAAACTTTGTGTTCTTTTTGCAGATGTTTGTATTGATTTTATATGCTTGTGTATTCTCTTGATGTTTGTAAGCATATAACTTGCACACAGTGTGCTTGACAATATGCCCATGAGAGAGAAGTTATTTTGTTAATATGTGTGTTCGTTTATGAGATGCCAATTTCATGTTAACATATGATTGATATATTGCCAATAAAAGATTGTCGACCCCTTATATTGTAATCTCTTTCTGTAGAGCTTAGAAAGAAAAGAAAGGACAAATATGACATTTTTCATGGAGAACAATTTAGATGTTTGATTAACTTGTTTAAAGTCAATTTAAGTGTTATTACACACACACAAACACACATATATAGAGTTGGTTTGTTGTTGGATTGATTTGTTGATGTTTATTGAGCTTTGGGAGTCAAGGGTAGTTTGATGTATTAACCAATTTACTGGCTACCACTAATATTTCACCTGCCACTAAATTTAATGTGACTATAACTTTGGTTCCATATTTCTTTTTTTACAATTAGAATGAGGGCTGCTATTTTTCTTGGACTTTTAGTTTTATTGTTGTGAGTTTTCATGTTCCTTTCCTTTATCTTCTTTCTTTTAATATATTTTCCTAAATAAATAGTTTGACGCTGCTTAAATAATATTGCTAAATTGCGTTATGCTTTTGGTTTTTATATAGCTAAAAAACTTCAGGGCTTATGAGATGATGAGAGTTTTACAAAGTAAGTTCGAATTTATGATTTCTTTAGGAATTTGTATAGGGTTTTTAATTACATCATTTGGGTTTTAAAATAATTTAAAGATCACTATGCATTTTATGTCATTCACTGATTTAAATGATTATGCATGTAGTTAACTTTTTCGCATTTTATATGGTGCATTTAGGTGAGGAAAAAATGACCTCCATGACCATTAATTTATCAATGTTCATTTTCAATTTTTAGAAAATCATTTTTGTTCATGCGCGTATTTAAGGAACATTCAAAAAAAAGAAAAGAGAGATAGGTAGAGAAATAAATAAATTTAAATTAACATACATTTTTATCTATCATGTATATTTCTATTTTTGGAGAACCATTGTGGCAGTATTTTTTACATTTAAATTATGAACATGTTAAATTAATTAATGTACATTATACTTCATTTGTTTTAAGTTTTATTAAATAGAAGTGTTGGCTAGTAGGGAGGCGATAGGGATAGCTGGGGAGTTAAGGTTTCATTCTATTATTGTAGAAGGTGATTTATAAGGTGTGGTGGACATGTTTAATGTGGATAGGGAAATGGACCAGAGTGTGGCTTTGTTTTTTCCACATAATTAATACTCACTTATGTAACAATACATTGTAGCTTGTGGAATAAGCATTACTTAGCCACTAAGAGCTGCTGGTGTAATAACCCAACCCTCGTATATGATTCTGGTATCTTTTCAGTCCTCTATTCTATGATTTTGAATGCTTATTGTGAAATTTTAGTTGAAATTACGTTGAATTAAGTGAAACTTGGAAATATGGATTCCTATCTGTTGAATAAGAAAATTATCTGTCGCACTTAAACTGTTTGAATCCGAAATTGGAAGCCTTAGAGACTTAATTATTTGAAATTGATTTTATATATGTGATCAGCATAATTTTTAAGTAATATTAAGCATGTTTACGAAATTTCAATTTTGGGATGCTTAAACGATTGAATTTTGTCTTATTCATCAATTATATAACTCTATCTATATATCTCAATGCTTTGACTTAGAAGCCTCAATGAAAATATCTCCTGGAGGAAGGATTGGAGAAGGGTTAGAGAAATAGAGAGGCAAGAGCATCATAGGAGGTAGAGAATTGTAAAATTGAAGGGGCATTTAGGAAGTGAAGCTTAAGGTAAGGCTAATTCTCCTAATTCAATCCTTTCTTTTTCATTTGGGGAAAGAATTTCTTAATATGGTGTAACCTAGAGTTGTAATGGAGTTTGGGATGTAGGTGTTGATCTATTGGTAAATGTTACTCCTTGATTATTCTAACCAATTTGTGTCATCTAGAGAGGAATCTACAACTTGTTCCTTGAATTACCACATTGGAACTCACTTGTGTATAAATATGGCTATGTATGTGTATTGTGTATGTAAGAGTGGTGGTGTGTAATTGAAGAAGATCTAATGCATGTTCAAATGGTTAGGTGTTTGTACCCTCATTTACATGAATTGTGAACCATGTTTTAGTGTTTAAAGCATCTAATTTGGACCTTGTTGTTGATCACCAAACATGGGGTTTTGTATGATTTTCGGACTGCCAAACAGGGGCCAGACCGCACGTGCGGAGGTCGTGTCCGCACGTGCGGAGAAGAGGAAAAAAAATTGAGAGAGCATACTGTTTTTGGCCGCTCGAGCGGTGGAGAGGGACCGCACGTGCGGTCCATGTCCGCACGTGCGGAGGGGATGGCCGCACGTGCGGCCCAGGTCGGGAACCTTGTTCGCTCCGTTTTACGTGCTTAACCCTCAGCTCTTTTGAAATTTACGTTTGATGTCTTTTTGATGGTTGTAAATGCAATTGAAATGTAATGACTCAAGAAGTGGTTTAATAAGGAAAAAGGAACTAATGTGTGCTATATATGTGCGTAGGACATACTACGAGAGGAACCGACGCTCCGCAACAATACTGTGAGTAATAGTACAGGAATCGCACATTTGATCACCATTAATAATTCTTTTGTTTAACGTTCTGTTCTGCACAAGTAGTTATGTTAATCGGATGTCGGGAATCAGTGGAAACATGGAAAGATTTTGGTGCGCATTGGTATGACTTTTGAACCTCCTCTGTATTTTGGTTATGACTAATGGTTGTTGGTAATGTACCATCCTAAGAATTACCTATGATTCCGTATCAAAATTTCATACAAAGTATTAAAACGGTAAAGTCAGTTAATAGAAAGGAATTGAGTATCAACGACATTGTTATGTGACTCATGTTGTGATATGAATTGTTCTGACTTGTTGATGTACTGGTACCTTTACCTTCAGATTTTGTTAATGTTAAGGTTCTGCTAATTACGGGACAAGTATGCCGACTTCCAAAGAACTATGAGGAAATCTAAGTGCATCATTGCACTAAACGTTTTGGTTGTTATGGATAATGAATATTAGCATTATGTTATCTGCTAGTTAGTAGTATTGAAACATGTAAAATATATTTACCTTTTTGCGAATAATTATCAGCAACGTTCTGTTAAACTGACATTATCTATGTTAATCCATGTGAATAAAGAGAAGAATGTGTGTATGTTCCATATGATTCTGAAGTTACTCTGTCCTGATACATTCTGGTATGGAACAAAGTGTTGTACGGAACTAAGTGCTACACCTTGGTGGGAGCCACCTCTAGAATCCGTACGAGCCACCTCTTGAGTCCATACATATGTAAACTGGGCTTAAAGCCGATGTGACAGTTATGAGGCCTATGGTTGTTCTATGAAAGTTATGAGGCCTATGGCCGTTCTGTGAAAGTTATGAGGCCTATGGCCATTCTGTCTGATCTGTTAGTATGAAACAAAGTGCTGTACGGAGCTAAGTGCTACACTTTGGTGGGAGCCACCTCTAGAATCCGTACGAGCCACCTCTTGAGTTCATACGTACATGAAAAGGGCTATATGACATTCTGGGCTTAATGTCGTTCTGTTTAAGGGCCAATTTGTGAACTTATGAAAATTTGTGAAGTTATGAACCTATGAGGCCGAGGGCCAATTTGGGAAGTTAAGAATCTATTAGGCCGAGGGCCAATGTGTGAATGTGTGAACCATTGGGCCGAAAGGTTGTTCTGTATGTTTTTGGGCCGAAAGGCTGTTCTGTATATTTCTGGGCCGAAAGGCTATTCTGTATATATTTCTGGGCTGAAAGGCTGTTCCGTTATTTCTGGGCCTATGGCCGTTTTGTATCTGAAGACCTATGGCTGTTCTGGGCTTAAGACCACTCTGTTAAGAAAACTGGATCCATGGCTGTTTTGGAATAATTACAGAATGAAATCACTCATATACCTCTGTAGTTTTATGCTTTATTATTCACGTTAAACCTTACATTATTTATGTACTATTATTCACTGAGTTTCACTCATTCTATATTTTGTCTGTTTCTGTAGATAATCAACTGAGAGGCCAGTCATAACCCTTAAGATTCGTCTCCCTCTTGTCAACCTCGGTGTGTCCAGGCACTAACTGAAGCCCGTGCATTTTGTAACGTGTTGTTAGGTTTTTTGAGATTTATGCTTTGATTATCTTTCGTTAATATGTTTTGTCATACACCTAATTATGGGCTGAGTCGATGTATGTGTGTATATTTCCTGTATATTATTTATTTGATATGATGTTGTGATCCTGGCATAATAGTAATAGCTCAATGGCATAGAATTTTTGGTTATCAGGTGCTTTCGTTCAGGCCCCATGCGTTACGTATATTGGTTTTTGTTTATTTCTGACGTGGTCATGTCCAAAACTTTTAGGGGCGGTTTCGGGTCGTGACAGCTGGTGTTTACACAATGTACATAACAACTATCTTCTCCATAAAACTCATGAATAGAAAATCATGTTAACATGATCTTTGGATAATATTTTTGTGGTAAGATTCCACTCATATTCTTAAACAGTCTTCTTATGGTGATCCTTCTTACTTTGCAACATGTATAAGTGAAAGCTTCACTGCTTATGTGGACTACTGCACCTAGGTACAATTGGTCCTCCTATTATCTAGGTAAAGAAATTGAACTGGATTGTATGAAATGCCTAATATGGATCACCTTGACATATCAAGTTAGGTCCAATCAAAATTTATTTGATATGAGCACCAAACATTAGTCTTGTAATTGATTGTTTGCTTATTTAGTGCATTTTTTGACTTTTTACGAAAAGATGTGCAGAAACATAAAGAGATGATATGATCCAAATAAATATAATTATCATATAGGTACACCTATTGAGATTATCCCCAAACGAACTCCTAATGGAAAAAGAGTTTATCAAATTGTTATTAATGCACTCCAAGTTAAGTTTGATTTGATTTTTCGTATTTGATCAGCAAAGAAAAAAAATAATATCATTGATAGATTAGATTCAAATAATACCACTAACGTAAGATTTATGTTTCTATTTTTTTGTATATTTTGCATGATGATTTGAAAGTGCATCATCATTTTGCTCTTTAGTGGATTTGTGTCATAATCACTTATATAGTGTTTGGTTCGTTAGAATGAAATAAAATAGGCACTCCTTAGTCTCTCTATAGAATGATTGTTCTCTTATAATGGTGAATAGTAATTCCTTTTGTAATGCATTTTTCATAAATCAAATACAATAAACAATCAGACTACATAGTACAATGTTTACATACAGAAAATAAGCACTCCAATTGGAATACAACCTCACGCACATAGCGCATGGGGGTCCAACTAGTATTAATTACATATGTGATGATGCTAGATTGAATAACATGCAATTAATTACGTTATGAAGTCTTATAATGGTTCTAACTTGGAGGTTTGGGGTTTACTTGAAAATATCTTTCTAATTTTCTTAAAAATATAAATAAATGTATATTTTATACATTAGTTACTTTAAAGTACAGATAAAAATATAAAAATATATGGAGTGTGAATGAAAACGATCATATAAAAATGTGGTTATATCCAACTATAAAGAGTAGAAGTGAGTACCAGATATTCTGATTCGTCCAAATCGATCGAACCGAACCGATCCGCTGCATTTTGGACGGGTGCGTGATGATGAGCGGATGATTGTAGATTGATTTTTTTCAATTCGCCTAGTTTTTTACGGATGGCGGATTTGAGGTTTCTTTGGCCACAACCGAACTGTCAAACTGCGAGCACCCCTAGTAATTTGTAAGACTTTGTGTTTTTAATTTTTTTAAATATTATGTATTTTCAATTTGTTTCCAATTTGAAAATTCTTTTATCAAGTGACAAATTTTTATCTTTGATATTTTTGTGTGAAAAATATAAGGCTTAATTTTGTATTTTTTTTAAAAAAAAAATCAGATTAAATAGTTTTTGAATAAAAAAAGTAATAAAATAGTTTTGATAATGTATAATTTTCTTATATGTATTTATTATTGTTATTTGATGATAAATTTTTTGTTATGTTGAGTTAGAATATTATTCAAAAAAAAAATGTTGATAAGTTGTTGTATTATGTTTAAAATTTGTAAAAGTTTAAACAGCTAAACCGATTCGCATCTATTCGTCAATCCACCAATTCGCTCAATCTGCATCCATCAATTTGGTGGACGGATACGAATTGATTTTTTTCAATCCATCTATCCAACGAACGAATTGCAAATTAGAGATTCTCCAGCCGCAATCAAACCACCGACACTCCTTATAAAGAGCAGTTGAAAAGGTTTGATAGGTAGGAAAATATAAATAAATTAAAAGGACAAGATAAAAAGGGAACAAATAAAAGTAAATGTTCATTTCTTAACATTTTTATGAAAAATGATCGTTTATTTATAGTAGTAAACGATAATTCTATTTGTAACATATTTTGTATCATCTATCTATGCTATATATTCAAGCAAATGTAATGGACTCTCTAAAATTTTCAAGATGTCAATACTGGTATCTGAGACATTCTCTCTCGTATGTGGTAGTTCTTGAACTCTCCCTTATTTTGTTTCCCTAATTTTTAATTTTTTAATATAATAAAAAGTCAAAAATTTAAAAATTTGAAATAAATAAATTTAAATAAGGATATGATTTGTTAATCAAAATCTATCAAAAACATATGTATTTAAATATTTATTTTAATAAATCACATTATTTACTCATATTTTTTCTTTTCATTTGTCACGTATTAAAAATTTAAAATCTTTAAATAATGAAATTTAGATAATGATATTTTTTATTAATCTATATCTATCAAAAGTATATATATCTAAATCTTTAATTTGAATAAATCACAGGATGTACTTCTATTCTTTCTCTGCCTCCATCACATATATTATAGCCTCTCCGTTCTTCTTCCTTTATTATGTTTTTCACTTATGCAAGTTTTTATCAGTCAAGAATAACTTATTCCTTTTCTTTTATTTTTTTATTTTTTTTTTCATATATTTTATTTTTC